>BGPR01003445.1:68656-92796 GCA_013235015.1 Araneus ventricosus
AAATATCTTTCAGCAAATTAAAGGCATCCCACAAGGGACCACTTATTCATCTATACTTGCCAATTTATTTCTACACTTTTTTGAACGGAATATCGCTATTAATTCGAATTCAGTCTTTAGATTCATTGATGACGTTATTATTTTTAACCATAAAGATTTCAATACAACTAATAATAATCTGTATCCAAATGAACTTAAATTAATTCAAACCAATAGCTATCAAGAACCAGTTATTTTTCTGGACTTAATTATTGATTGCCAAAATACTTTAAAAATAGATATTTATGACAAAAGAAACGAGTTTAAATTCAATATCAATAGATATGTTTTTGGAACTCAAATATCTCTTCTAAAATTTACAAAACCACTATCATTAATCATCTCATAAAAATTAACAAAACATGCAGCGATAAAAATTCAATCAAGAAACAAATTCAGCACCTTATAAATAACCTTAATAGTAATAAAATTCTTACCTCCTTCTACGAACCTTTACTTGATGACTTTAAGAAGTAAAGGATTGCATATTAGAGCTATGCGGGCACAGTTCTAATACTGTGGTAGGGTCTCTCAAGTCAGACAGGTCTAATGTGATCACCTCGAAAACGGATCTTTCAGTCGTTTATTAATGGAATTCCAATTCAAATATTATTTAAAACTTACCGTTTCCCCCTAAATTTTTAAATACACTCTTTTGTTATCATTTTCCCTTTTTTTCATTACCGTTTTCGCCTTAATCCTTAATTTTTAAAAACACCCTTTTGTTATCATTTTCCACTTTTTATCAGCACATCTTTAATCTTCATCGTTTTCTCAATGTGGATCGCTTTCATCTTTGTTTCCATCGGTATCTTAATCGAAATTCCCCCCAACCTTAAAAGTTTGGCGCAAAAGAAAGTAACTTGATATTTCGTAAACGTCCTGACCCTACATGACGCGTTCAGTTCATTTCTTTGTCCTGTCTCTCGTAGGCTGCATCCCTCAGTCTTAGGTTCGTGAAATTATTTCTAATATTTGGTATTTCATTCGAATTCTTGTTCTATCATAATGTTCGGGGCGAAGGACAGTGTTTTTAGCTTTATGCTCGCACTGTTCGCAGAAAACAGATTTCAGAAAAGATTTCTCTAATTTTTTAGCGGTTCGTATAGATTTCACTTATTTACCCCTGATGAGCTTTTACCGTTAAACTACAGTCTTTCCATTCAATTTCAACATTGTTTGATTTTCATGACATATGACATTTCATGACATTTTCATATATATATATATATAAATTTGCAAAAGGTAATTAATTAGGAATGTTGTTAGAATAATGTTCCAAAATTTAAACGATACTCGATTTTAATTTGAATAAATTCGAGTGAACCACCTTTATAAATTTAATGAAAACACAAAATTAAATTATTCTTAAAGTACCGAAAAAATAAATAAATACAGAAATCGCGAGGCCTCGGGACCCCTAAAGTTGCGAGGACCATAAGCAGTTGCCTACTTTGCCTATTTAATAATCCGACGCTGACGCAATTACTTATGCAATTACTGACGCAATTACTTACAAATTGCTACAACGATAATGCATTCGCCCGTTCCTACTGCTAATCAATCAAAATGACCACCTTTTCTACTTGCCCAATTAAAATTAATGTCATATTCATAAAATATATATATATATAAGTCATGCGTTTTCATTGGCCACTATTGTTGATGAGAAGCTCTCTTTGGAGACGAATTCCTTTTATAGAAAAGAAACATTTTTGTTAAATTTTTGGTTATTGGCATCACAATATCTGTTCATACCAGGTAGATTCTAGAGATATCAAAAATAATCAGCACCCGCGTTTTATGATTCACTGCATATTTAGCACTGGGCAACTTGGACCACAGTAGTCCCTAGAAAGAGAATTTTTTAGCGCGTATCTTCCCTATCCGATTGAGAATTCAATCAGTTTGGATGAAAACATGGACGAATGGGGTCCGAAGCAATGAATCGGTGAATTGGCCGATTTAAAATTTTATTAATAGTATCTAAATGTTTATGTCGTCAGTATGTGTTTATGTGGTATCCATGATCGTCAGAATAAATAATTAAAAAGGAAAAAGGACTGGTTATTTAAACAAAATAAAAGGAACACACGAAATCAACTGGACCTTGAGCCTTTACAGCCGCAGAATACTCTTGACAAAATTATAAATTAGTGATGTTGCTTCATCAATGCTAACATGCTTACTTTGGGGCGTAAAACTTATTTTTGATATGATAACGACAACCGCTGATAAAAGTATTAACTAATGACAGGCTATCATGCTCAACGGAGTTAGCTATATCTTGCGAATGGTTTAAAGCTGATCATTCATGAGCACTCCTTGCAAATGGTGTGGTGGCACTCCACGCAATTCCATTATTTAGTCCTTCCATTTAGACAGGACATTCACGAACGCTTCAGGTAACGCAAATCCATTCACTACCACTCATTCCGACCTCCAATCCCAGCCTTCTTCGAATTCCTCTTTGAACCACGCACCCAGAGTCTCCCACACAAACACAAACTTTACAGTCTCAGATAAGAAAACCCTTTGCGCAATGCGAGGTAAAGTTGCTTTAACCAAAATAGGTATGAAGTGAAAAATGGAGGGGGAGATCCTTACATTTTACTTAGAAGTGTATAGAAACATTTCATTTTCATTTACTGATTTGCTGTAAAGACTAACAAAAAAATGCGACTAATCGGAAGAAGGTCATGCCCTAACAAAGAGCTCCGGAAAAGCTCTTGTCTTACTCATTGCCTATCATCCCTTTCCGTAGTAAAATCGTCCAAAATTGCTGGTCTCAGGTTTTTAAAATGAACTGTACCTACTCCCGTTGGTGTTGATTTATGGCCCGGCAGTCCAAATGGCATTGTTTATATTGAGACCGGCTGTATATCCAACTTTCTCCAATTCCCACTGAAGACAGTTTTTCGTACTGAAGACCATTTTCAGCGGAGAGCGGTCGAATTTACGTGGAGTGTAGCTGTCAAAAATATGCAAATTAACACTAGGAAGCAAGTTCGGTGAAACAATATGAAAAAGTTCAAGCTCAATATATTCTAGATATTTAAACCTGGCAATTTCATGTCTTTAAGTTTTTTCTTCGCAGATAATTTCAAACAGTTCTTTTATTCAATTTTGAAATATTAAACTATAACGTTTCTCTTTTTTTCTGTCTAGAATCAACCTGGATAGATGAAGATGGCATTCCCCATGATTTTTCTCGTTTAAATGGAAAGAAACACCACAGTTCAGAGGATTCGGATGACTTTAGACATAGAATTTCTCTTTTAAATGCAAAGAAACACCCCAGTTCAGAAGACTCAGATGGCTTTAGACATAGACATCAAAATTATAGAGGACAATCACCATTTGTACATTTTTACATTGATCTAGGAATTATAATTTTCATTATGGTAGCTCTATACTTGTTATGGAAAATACTTACGGTGCCATGTCCACAAATGAAATTTTTTGGTTCAAGAACCGAAACGCCACTATCGATGAATCAACTGACAGCAATACCACCTGTTGGAAGAAATGGAGTGAACGAATCCCTGGGCAGTTGCAGTCCACCTGATGATTCAGAAGTGATCATCGGTTTTGACAATCCTCTATACGAAAGCTGTCTCCAGGTACCGAGCGAAGATAGCAACGCATCTAAGGACAAACCACCTGAGTATGAAACAGTTGTGTTAAGTGAAAGAAACAACTCAACTCCCACTTCGGTCATAAGAAGGAATCCCGAGTCGCCGCCTCCAAAGTACTTCAGAAACAACCCGCTGTTTGAATGAGACACAATCTGCCCATGAGAAATGGACGTACGTAGTTGCACAATCGTGAAGCAACTACAATTTTACGGATTTCAGGTTCACTGCTTCAAATTGCAACTCAGTACGTGCTGTTTTTTTGGAAAATTGAGCCGACTGCAATCCGCTATGCAACAACCTGTCTACAGTGTCCACAACTTATTTTCGGGGTTTCTTTACCTCATAACTTGTCCCTGGGGGAGCACCGTGAGTCCACGGATGAGAAGCCGCCGGATAAGTAAGCGAGTATAGCAATAGTGGGGGTCGAGTTACCTCCCACCAATAATATTATGTACCTCCTTCGGGAGGGTTCGGGCTGTGGTCGGTGATGTCCGGTCTCTGTACTCGAGCTATTGCAGCGGCTGTCATTCAGAAACCCCGAGTGGCAATGCAGGGCGAGGGTAACTCTGTTAAGATTGCCTCATAACTTTTGATTAAAGAACATGACGATATATATTACTACATATTCATAAAGTACAACTCAAAAAGTTTTCTTGATAACGCAAACAAAGTTAATTATTTT
This sequence comes from Araneus ventricosus, assembly GCA_013235015.1. Taxonomy (NCBI): domain Eukaryota; kingdom Metazoa; phylum Arthropoda; class Arachnida; order Araneae; family Araneidae; genus Araneus; species Araneus ventricosus. The sequence continues at coordinate 73,016 of BGPR01003445.1, forward strand.
CCACATGGCAACTTTTCGTGGCATGTAACCCATCGACACTTGGCTGGAAATCGAGTTGAGTCTGATGTGTTGTGTGCCACTAAAGGCTGCCACAACTTTTGCCTCTTAAAGGTTTTGATGTTCTTATTCCGCTCAAGATACTTAACTTCTCTTGTATAAGTTTTACTAACGTAAGCCTAGAGATATCGAGACTGAACCGACCAAGTGTCAATGGGTTACATGCCGCGAAAAGCTGCCATGCGGAAAATAATTAACTTTGTATGCGTTATTAAAAAAACTTTTTGAGTTGTACTTTATGTTTGTGTTATAATATTTATCGTCATATTCTTTAATCAAAAGTTACGAGGTAAGGAAATCCCTACAATAATTTTTGGTCACCTTGTATGATTGATTTAGCAGCATTGTGATGTTTCAATATTTTTCTGTGATGCTTCGCCAAAACAACAATATCTCAAAATTCAAATTTGGAATTAGTTCCAAGTTGGTTAACCGCGTCCAGTCAGCAAAAACATAGATTTTACGCTTGTCCATTAAAAATAGTCTTAATAGTATTTCGTGAAGAAAAACCATCGACTTTTAGATCTCATACGAATGAATGAAGTCAATTAATTCATGGGACTTCAAGTTTACTTGACAAAGATAAATAAATGCACGTTGTTTTAAGCTGGGCTTGCGATACATTACTGCAACAAAAATTGAAAAATACGCAGTCCCTAATTGCACAAGATGCTTTTCAATAATGTTATGATATCTTCACGATATTGCACAGCATACAGAATATCAAACAACATCGTAGAGATACCGTGGAATATCTTGTGCTAATAGCGGTGTGTTTCAAAATTGAAATGTCGCAGTACATTTGATGTGCAAGTTGATTTAAGTATGAATTAATTCCATTCTGCGGAAAATGAAATTGTCTAGTCCATATTATTTACCAGATTATATAACCAGCACTACTCAGGATGAAAATATTTTCATACCTTTTGTAAATAAAAATAAACTATTTAATTAATTGTCACGAAATTTTCACTAAAATCGTCCTCGTGCTTCAATATTTATGAGCAAAATGCAGTCATGCAATCAGTTGTTGACGGTTATGAGATGTAAATTTCAGATGCCAGAAAGTAAGAATATTTAATATTAGCACTTAGTATATTTAATATTACAAACGCACCCGTAAAAACATATTTTGAAAATGTCATATTTTCAATGTATGGGTAAAAATGTTTTTAATGTATTTTTAATTAAAATGATAATATGAATAACTCCAAACAATTTTTAAATCCCATGGCTTCTCAAAAAACTAACAGATTGCAACAAATTATTTTTTAAAAAATCTCATTTAATACATAAAGTATTAATATTTTCAAATTATACAAAAATTAACTAAACAATGCAAGTGGTGACTTGGAGAGAAATTAATAAAATTATTTCAATTGTCTATAATATTTTTATTCAATAGAAATGGAAATACTAATGATAACAGCCTTTTCTTTATATGGAACCATAGTTTTAATGACTGAATAAAGTGACTGAATAAGAAAATAAAGTGTTTGAAAAATTGTTGCAGAAGTTTCATTGTATTTCATAATACTTTCGAGCAAATTTTGAAGGAGTTTGGATTTCTATAACGTTCGAACCTCTATTAGCACAGGATATTTTACGATGTTTCCAAGATATTGTCCGATATTCTGAATACTGCAAAATGTCGTGAAGATTTCGTAACAATATTGTAGGGCATCTTGTTCTCATAGGGATTATTTATAATTTCATTTTTATTCATTTAAATTTCTCCTTATTCGAGGATTGAAAGCTATCAGCACAATGGTTGGATTAATCGCCATGTGTTCTTTCAGCGTAATGCTTCCCTCACGGATTTAGTCTGAAAATGTTATTTATATTTACCATTTCCCTACAAAGCATGCAGGTAATGAAGCGGGAAACAGAAGACAGCCTTTAGGGTATTAACGAGCATAATCTCGCATTGTCTTTCAGTACTGTACTCTTATTTGAATGCCCCTCTCAGTTCAAATGCCCACATGGTCGAGAACGAATTTACACCTCCTTTTGTGTCTGTCACCTTACCACCTATCCTCCAGTACAATTTTCCTCGTTGAATTACACATGATCAATAAGAATTCTGAAGAAAACTGGCAAACTAAACAAAGGTGGAAGCAACGGCATTTTTGCTATCAATATTTAAATGATTATGAATTTGCATAATAATTACAAAACACAGAAATCGCATTTGTATTAGTTCTCGTGATATTAAATGAAAATGATTGTACAAAACTATTCATTTATGTTTGTATTTTTCATGCTAGAAATTTTTTTAAAAGCTGTGTATATAAAAATTGCCTTCCTTTACTTGCTAGCAATTTTCAGAAAAATAAATATTTACTCTCCGCCGTGTTGTGGGGTTGTTTACTTTTTAATTTATGAGGAAAATATCTCATCAATCATATGATCATTCATAAACTTGCTTAAATTTTCCATTAGTTTTTCTTTTATATATATAGAAAAATAAGATGCATTCATATTTGCTCAAAAGATTTTCTTGTAATAGTTGTATATAATCAATAACATTTACCTGACAATTCACTCATTCTGTGTATTTTCAATATATCTTATATTTTTAAAATACCTTAATCTTCACTCATAAAAAGCAAATAATTTCCGGAAAACGGAGAAAAATTTTCAATATATCTCTGACAATACGACTGCCTTCTAAATCCTATAATAATAATAACTGTAATAAATTAAATAATGGAATTATTCTAACCCCGGTACCACCAAGATATTGTACAATATTGTACGATATTGAGCAATATTCGCAATATTGTAATAACAATATCATATAATATTATATAACATCGAACAATTTTGTACAATATCATACAACATGTTGTACTACCTGGGAAAAGGTCTGTCGCCTCCTTTCATGTCGCAGATTGGACGGACGAGTATGACTTAAATCCACAATTACAACATTGCTATTAAGGAATGTTTCTATAATAGTACTTCTTTTCTTGTTTGGTTAAAAATATTTAGAATAGTACACTGGTTAGTGAAATGATTAAAGTGAAATTATTTTTTAAATCTAAACCATTAACTTCTCTCCTAATAAGAGTTAATAAAAAAAATAATTATTTAAAACCATTTTCCGATAGTCGGAATATAAGAAATCATTTAGCGGGAAAAGTTCTGTACCCTTTTAGCACATGATATCGTATGATATTATACGATATTCTGAATGCTGTAGAATATCGTAAAGATATCGTAGAAATATTGTAGATCATCTTGTGCTAATAGGGTAAATAACTAATGCCTCATCAGAAATAATATTTAAAAAAATAGCAGATCAGAACTATCAAGCAGTGGCACAAAATATAAGAATTTTAATGTACTTCGATGTTTGCATTTTTTGCCAGATGTTAAATAATTAATAATTTAATTCGTCTGAGTGACTATCTAAATAACTAAGTCATTCAAAGAAATTAAATAGCATGCATTAAATGGTACTGAGCATTTCGCAGAATATTGAAAAAAATAATTTTATAAAAAGGAAGTTTAAAAAAATTCCAAAAGAAATATTTTAAGTGGAAGACAAAGAGATTCAGATAGCCGAATGTGAAAATATCTGCATCTTCTCTCTCTCTCCTCATTCGAAAGTTTCATTTTGATTCCCTCCCTTTTTTTAACATAATAATAAAGGCAGGACTCTTACTGCATGCATGTGATGCGAAAATCTTTCAAAACTCTCTAGAGGGCAGACCGTTGGACATAGAGCTACCAAATTTGACATGTAGCTACTTTAGTTCTTGGGTAGTACCAGATAACAATTTTAGTTTGCAGCAATCTTGCTCTGCAAAATCTGCAAGTTTGTAACAAATTTGACATGACAAGAGTGCAAACTTGAAACAAGCTAGCAGCACGTTAACGTCAGCTTCGAAGTCACCACGCGACGAACTTGTAGCAAGCTTGTCACGTCAAACTCATTGCAAGCTATAGCAAAAACAGAGTACGAACACAACCCGGATTAGAACTCGCGACCTACCGCTTCCTAAGCTGAAGCCCTAACCACTCGGCCAGTTAAAATCTGAGAGTAGAAGATAGATTTCGCTAATACATCGTTCGATTCGATTCGTATGCGAATTATTTTAAACTGTTTTCTTGATTTTATTAATTTTTTGAGTTGAGAATATGATTTGAAGTCAAAGAGAGAGCGAGTTTCGCTAATAACCACGTTTTGCTAGTAGAATAAATTATGAAATTAGAGTTCAAAAGTAATTACTTTAAAATGGGACAAAATGTATAACTTATTATTTTTCAACAAACATTGACTGTTTAATTTTGTTTATAAAAGTTAAAATTTCAACATTAAGAAAAAGGCGATAAAAGTTTTCTTTAAAGTGCGAGTTCTAGTAAAAAGATGGGAAATGTTTCACATTTTTTTTTTATAAGAAAGTTAATTTTTTCACAAATTATCATTGATTTATTGAATTAATAAAAAGAAGGATGGTCTAGGAGATTCTATTAAAAATTGGATGTTTTTTAAAAACAGAGAAAAAGATAATTATCTCTTGTTGTGCTATCATCTTTGCAGCAAGCTTGTTTTGCAAATTCACAGCAAGCTTGCATTGCAAGGAGAGGTGGCGCTAGTTGTCACGGCGAACTTGTGGCAAACTCGTTTTGGAAGCTAGGATGGCGGTTCTGCATTGTTAGTTTGCCACACTTTCGCTTCAAGTTTGACGCGTCAAATTTGCCATGACAAGATAATATCAAATAAAAATCAAACTTGCTGCAAACGTACGTGCTATCTGGGTAAGTGCTCGCTAAGAAAGGGTTTTTTCAAAATTTGTATTAGATCTTTAATTAAAAATTAATGGAAATATTAACGTTTCTCCTCAATCATTTCGGAGCACAGTATTGCACAAAACCCTTTTAATTATAAATTAATTTTTTAGTGATACCAATTATTTTCTCTAATTTTAATAAAATTTAAAAAGTATTTTAAGTATATTTTACAGCAATACTTTTCATTGTTTAATTACTTCTTTTATACACACGCGTGTTGCGACGATATCAAATACAATTTTTGTGTGCACGTTACCGTTGCTACAAATAAAAGTAAATTTATAAAAATTTAATAAATACAGGCGGTTCAAGACCAAGACATTATCATGCTACAGTGTTTCGAACTAGAGGTTCGAATCTCTTTCATTTATTTATTTATTTTTTTTTCTTTTCTTAACTCACATCCCTAGCTTGGGAATTTCACTTCAAAAATCCAGAATTTTGCAAAGACGTAGCATTTTTTGAAATTTTTTGCTACAATCTATTATATGCCGGAGTTTAATATATATATATATAAGTAATTAATAGTAACTAGAAACAAGTAATTAATATTACCAACGAACCTCTTCTGTCTAAGAGGAAAGACCCAAAGACGTTCATCAAAGGACTTCGATTCACTTACCACTGTGCCATATCACCGGCAGAGCTGTAATGGGCCCTTTCTGTTATGTACCGATAAAAATTAGAGTATATTAATCAAATTCTATAGAAATTTGAAGATATAAGACCAATTTTATAGTTTTGATCGTTGAAACTTTCTTTACTGTTTGAAGCATTATCTACCGAAAAATAATTTAAAAGTTATTAAGTTAACTGGCATTGGTCTCGGGAAGAGCATGTGCTAAGTAAACGTAAACAAACCTCGCAGCCTGGCTTTGATCCGAATTTCGTGAAAAGAGATCTGCAGTTTTCGTAAATCATTTTATGAGAAGCATTTTGGACGAAACTAACAAATCATGGCAGATAATAACACTTACGTACAGGAAAACGTGGATGGAAACACGGAGCATTCGTCGACCCAACCAGTAATGTCGAAAAACCAACTGAAAAAACTTGAAAAGCATCGTCGGTGGCTGGAATCGAAAGCACAGCGTAAGGCCAAAGAGAAATTAAAACGAAAGTTAAAACTACAGGAAGCTAAAGAAACCGGTAAAAACTTAGGTCCCAGTCGGAAACTTTTAAAATCTCTAAAAATGTGTGAATCGACTTGCAAATTAAAAATATGTTTCGATCTTTCGCTGGCGGATGTTATGACAGATCCGGAATTTTCGAAGGCATTCAAACAGTTACACAGATGCTACTCAATAAACCGAAGGGCTCCAGCTCCATTGCAGCTATACATAACAGGTTATTCTGATGGTACTAAGCAAAAGATGAGCAAAATGTCTGGTTGTTTTAATTGGGATGTTAATTTCAATTCTTCTCGACACACAGACGTTTTCGAAAAGGAAAAAATAGTTTACTTGACTAGTGATTCACCTAATGTTGTTGATGAGCTGGATAATGATAAGGTTTATATTATTGGTGCTCTTGTTGATCACAATCGCTTGAAGAATATCTGTTACGATAAAGCAGTGGAAGATGATGTCGGGCATGCTCGTTTACCATTAGATATGTATTTTAAATTCAAAACAAGAAAAGTGCTTACTATCGACCAAGTATATTTGATTTTTCTACGGTTAACTCAAGGTAAATCGTGGATTGATGCAGTTATGGAAACAGTTCCCAAGCGTAAAGGTGTAGAAATAAAAGAAGATTCAGATGAATCTGCTAAACAAGGTGAATCTGCTGGTGAGGCAGATTTTGTGGTTGAAAATAGTAATTCATTAGATGCTGCTGATAACAATAATGGAAGTTCATGTGATATTTCTGATTTAGAAATTAATGTAACTCACAGTAAGGAAGGAGAAAAAATTCAGGCAGATGCTTAGCATGTTATTAGAAATAATTATGTTTTATTCTCTTCACAAATTGTGAGATGATCATGGAAATGATTTAAATTACAAAACTCCATATGTATAAAATATCATGATTCGAATAAATTATTTTACCAAGATGGTATTTTTTTTGTTTTATTTGCATTGTATGATGATTAATGTAAGATATATGGTTAAAAGGAGATAACTTATGCAAGTAAATTATTTACAGTAGAACTATTTTGGCTGTTTAGTTGAAAACTGCATCTGCTTTACCTTTCTCATTTTCTAATTGTTTCATGCAAGAAAGTAAGGAATTCTAAAAATTAAAATATTTCTAATGAGCTGAGAATTGTTCAGTTGTGTGTGAATATATTGCCATTGTAGTGTTGTCTATAAATCATGTTTTACTTATACAGTGAAAAATGTTGGCTTTTAACTCTCTAAGCATGTAGTTATTTTGATCTAATGGCTTTAAAATCTTAAAAATCATCTTTTAAAGTGAATAATTAGATCTTTATTTCATTTAATCAAGTTTCTGAAAAGAATTTTTTTTTGTGCATGATACTTTAAGAAATTATATGTAAACATGAATGATCTCTTTTGAACTAAAAATGAAAAAAGCCAACTCAGATGCTTAAAGGGTTAAACTCAACTGTGACAACTCATGTTGACAGCATAAAGTTGAGTTCTGTATGTGTGACCCCCCATCACAGGTGAATAATGTAGAGATGATTGCATTCAGGATTTATCCAGATTTTTTACCTTCTAAACCAGAATTTCAGGATATTTTTAGATCCACTGTCTGTTTCAAATTTTAATTTAGAACAAATGTATCATTAAGATAGTGTAATAAGTTTAAAGGTAAACCTGGAGTTTACGGTGCTGGCCTGCTTCTCGCCAATTCTTCTTGGCGCAATTTCATGTGCCATCGCCAAATACTGTTTTGGATGTACAATACGATTTTTATTGCTCTCTTGCGCATGCGTCACCTAAAAACGAAAGACTGAGCACGCAATGCCCGTGACATTTCAAGTATGTACCGGGCAAATTTTTTAACTTTAAAAAACATCAGCGGCTTCGCTTTCAGCATAGAAGAAAACTTGTAGCTCCACTTTTTCATCGAATGTTAGGAATCCACGTTTTTAAAAAAATTCCGAAAACGAGAATTTCCGCACTCAATGCCTGCAGCATTTCAAGCATGTACTGGGCAAATTTTTTAACTTAAAAAAACATCAGCGGCTTCACTTTCAGCATAGCGGAATAATCATAGCTTCGCTTATTCATTGAGAAACGAAACACGCAGAATAACATACACGGTACTTGAACCGATATTCCATCCGAAGAATTCCAAACGAGGTTTTATTCAAATTCGAATTTATCGACCAATTGCATCGAAGAGTTGAACAAAACAGTCCAATTGAAATGTGGCACAATATAGCCTGATAAGCAGAACACCGATGAAAGGATAAATTTGTGCGCATGCGCGCTTGTCACTCGTTAAAAAGATCTAGACGCAACCAAAACAAATGTTCTCTCAAAGCCATTCTTGGGGGCAAAGATTTGGCGATCCTAAGAGGAACAAAGTAGGCGGGCACCGTAAACTCCAGTTAAACCTTCTTTATTACCACAGCAGTTGCCGAATTTTTGACTAAGCAGCCAAAGTTGACAAAAAATCACACATTTCACTTTCTAAGGTTGATGCATTTTTATTGTATTTTCGGTGCTGTCGTACTTATATAAAAGTACAAATAAATCCATTCTTGAAGTATGTTTAGAATAAGTTTCGAGTGTTGCTAATTATTTTGTATTCATTATTATTTTGCTAACTTATATTAACTTTTTGAATTCAAAATTTCACCTATATAACTAATGCTAAGTTATATTTCATTTGTAAAAGACATATACTGAATTAAGAATTATTGACTACTCTGTGGGTTTTTTAATAGAACTTAAAACTTAGCTATTATCATTAAAGAAAGTAGTTGATAAAAATAATTCTGTTTGTTCCTAAAAATATGTCTTTTTTTTTTTTTCATTTTAAATGCTTCCAATTTGATTTTTATTTATATTTATTTTTGGAGCATGTAACAGAAAATTTAAAAAAGAAACTACAAAGTTTGAAATAGATCTATCCACACAACTTAACCCGTTTACAGTTTTGCCTGTATGCCATATGTTCATCGAATTATCATATTTTTAGTCTTGTAAACTAAAATTTAATCATTAGCTTTATAATTTGAAACTAAAATTACGTAGATCCCATGAACATTTTAAGTATTCTATGGGTTCTTAGATGAATCAAAACGACAACCCCTTTCCAAAACAGAAGGGTTCATCTTATTAAGTAGATAGCAAAGAAAATAGAACTGTGAAGGAATTAAAACATTCACTTTTTATAATTTCGTTGTTTTAAAGCATTCAACATTTCAGTTGTTTGACATTTATAAACAGAAAAATTCCTGTTAAAACTAACTATTTGAAACATTTTTTAAAATGTTAGTTCCTCTTTTATGTATCTTTTGATAACTTTTAGTAAGATGTATATATATGTTAATAAGTTCTTTAGCTAATTAAACTTTGGATTTTTTTTTTTAATTGAAATGAGAATTTATATTTCATTTGAATTTTATTTAAGTTTTCATCCAGAAGAATAAACAACTGTTTTCCTAAAATTTGAATGAAAGTTTCAAATTCTTTATTTACCTAAAGGCTAAGGAAATGCTTTTAGTCCTTTATTTACATAAAAGTTGAGGAGATCAGTTTCCAATCCTTCATTTACCGTGATATTTTCCATAGTATTTCATAGAGGCTTTAGGGTATGTATATAGCGAAAGTGTTTTGTAATTATAGAAATATATATAAATTTGGTTGCTTAGAGTTATTTTTTAAATGAAAACATGTGAATGACAGATTCTGAACTATTTACAGATGCAACTTGGAGATAGTTATTTTACTGTGCAAATGTGTCACTTTATTTTCATTCCTTCCCTAGTAGCACAAAGATACTGTAGAATATTGTACAATATTGAACAATATTCGCAATATTGTACAATATTATATAATATCGGACAACATGTTGTGCTACCTGGGTTACTAATAGAATTATTATGTTCCTGTACTCAACAAAGTTTGACCAAATATATATTAAGCTTATAGCCCCATTTTTTCAAAGAACCTTCAAGAGTTAAAAAATTCCAATAAAAGTTCAAATCAGTATTCCTAATCATATTGTATTACTTTCAAATATGTCCATCTGATTTTGAATTGGGATTGCTTGGCAGTTGTTGTATAATCTTACTTGTTAAAGTTTGCACAAATTTTTACTCTTAACCTGCCATTTGGCACCGAATACACAAATCAGGCTCTTGTGCCAGTAAATCTATTCTTAAGATGAGAAGGCTTTGGAAATGTTAAAGAATTAATTGTATTATTTAAGATAATGTACTGTATTTCAAACATTAGATGAAATACATTGATGCCTTCTTTCCAAAACCACAATTTATTCTTGACTTACACAGAAAAACAGACAGTTTTTAAACATATTTACCAGAACATCACAGAAATTAAATAGCATTTAATTCTTAATTTTTTTTTTTTTTTCATCTTTTACCAGACAACAATCACGAAAAATAATTTCTTTTTAAAATTATCAATTGTTAAGAATTAGGTTTTTTTTTTTTAAATAAACCATAATTGTTATATTTATACTTCTGAATATGTAAACTGGACTTTTTTTGACATTTTTCATAGTTTATTATTATTAAACAGTGATGAATTCTGAAAATTTCAATCTGATTATTAATCGTTATTTTGTATAGCAATTTATTGTTCATATCTTGAATGATTCAGTATGTTCTACATATTTTACAATAATGATTTCAAAGTCACATCATAAAAAACTTTTTGTTGTCTTCTATTTATCAGATTTTTTTAAATTTTCCAAGAGCATTTATTGAATTTGTGCTTTTCTGCTAAGCGAATATTTTAGTCACTAAATATTGCAACTCGTGTAACAAAATTTTCAAAAGACTAATTTTTTCATAAATGAACTTGAATTCTTAATATATTGAAAGAAATGAAAGTGAAAACTTTGAGATGAAATTAATTTCTTCAAAACTTCAATTTTTAGAGGTGTTCATAGTCAGTACTTATGTAATTAAATCACATTGTCAAAAAAGTATATTATGAGGTACCTTATGTCAATTATCATCAATTTAGTGAATAATTTTAAACCTCCCCTTACTTTGGTAGCAAAAAAAGTCCAAGAAGCCTTTGTTATTGATTTTTCATTTATTCTACTTTTAAGTTGCTGATGCTGTGTATTAAATATTATGTATAACAGATGCAATTTTGTTTTATCAAAGAATTGAAAAAGTATATGGAAAAACGGTTGTAATTATGCTGAATGTGCAATATGATGGTCTAGGAGTTAATGCAAAAATAGAAATAAAGTAGACATTTTCTTATTGCTATTTTTGCATTTTTAACAATTTCCGCCCAAGACCTGCTGTGTATGTGGCCTTGTTGCACGTTAAATCATACTTAAGGGGTCAAACGCCCTTCCGTCGGTGTGGTGTAGAAGCTTGGAGATAGATGTGCCAGCTCAGGTGTCGTCATCTGTCCGCGGTTCAAAGTTACGACGAACGTCACAAAATAGCTCTCGTGTTACTTCAAATCGGGACGTTAATGCAACTCAACTACTGCCATTTTTCGTTTAAAGGTTGTCGTTTTTTCTACGCTGTATTTATTTTTAGCTCCAATTTTTCTTAATTCGACTTTTGGGATAAATCGAATTTTCATTGTGGTCCCATCAGCTTCGAATTCAGCAAGTTCCACTATATAAAAATTTTAAAATATTTATTTTTTCTGACGTATGTCAATATGAAATTGCTCATTTTTACACTTCCTTCGACGTACATCCAGGGGAACTAGCCCGGATTGTAAGCAAGGAAATTTGAATCAAAAAAGGAAGTACTAATGACGTCACCTGTTATACTCACCGAATAACGAATAACATTATGTTGTGTGCAATCTGTCAAACGGAAAAAAGAATCGAGTTCCCTGGTCTAGTATAACGGCGTCCTTGATTAATTTCAATTCGACAATATGATATTTTGCCGGATAAACATGCAAAGAGATAGAAAATGTTTTCTCTTATGTATCTGGATTTTCTTCCTTCAGTATTCAGCCGCAGTTGACGGAGGTAGAATCTTATTATTATTAGTATATTAATTTTTGTCTTATAAAAGCATTGACTAAGGGGTCTATTCTGGTACCCCCAGTTGGGTTGGGTCCCGTTGTTAACCTGCGGAACCCAACCCAACTGGGGGTACCAGAATAGACCCCTAAATCATGTAAAATCTGATTAATCATTTCTAATACTTCATTCATTTCAAAATTTCGGAATTTGGGTGATATGCCTTATAATGCAATTACTCTCAAGGAACTATTCAAAGTCATCTTATGTTATCTGCTTGCAAGTATTTCATGTATCATAAGTATCGTAGAGAATGAATTTAGAAACTTTAGGGTAAATTTAAATAATCAGAATCAACATTTTAGCTGTCTATTAGAGAAAATGAAAATGGAGAATCAGTGGCGAATCCAGGCTACCGGGGGGGGCGGGCGGGGGGTAAACCAAAATTCTTGATTTTATTTAAAATCACTACAATTGTTTGTTCTTAATTTTCATTTAAAAAATAATAAAAAAAATCGTGATAACATTGCTTTCTGGCTTGGACAGGCTCGAAAATTTTCCTACTTTTCTAGTCATTCCACTTGTACGTGTTACGTTGACGCGGTCGAAAACATTTTTTGACTGTTACTTCATTGTATTTTTTATTAACTTATTGAAAGTATTGTAGTGTTCTTTATGATTCTTATTGTCAGGTGAGAAAAGTTTGTAAAATTAAAGTGTTTTGGTTTACATAAGCCATGAAGTTTGACATTCGTCACTACGATAAAAAAAATTTTATGACCTCCCCCCCCCCCCCCCCCCAGACGCGAATCCTGGATTCGCCACTGTGGAGCATAAATTTAAAAACTTTAAAGTAAACTTGAATAATCCGGATCAACATTTTGGCTGTCTATTCGAATAAATCTAGATAGAGAATGAATTTAGAAAGTTTAAAGTAAATTTGAATAATCAGGATGAACATTTGGGCTGTGTATTCAAATAAATCAAAATTAGAAATTTCGGAAAGATTAAGGTCACGAAATATAAAGAATTTAATAGTTCTCTAAAATTTCACGATAAGTGATTACTCTGATAATTGGTCTCTTTTTTTGTTATGCTAGTCAAAAGTAACAGAAAATAACTCAGGTTTGAATTTTTTTCTATAGAATTATAACTGTATTCGCGGTAATTAATAGGAAAATAAACATTTCTCAGTAATGAAAAGGAAGAAGTTTTTTCCCTTCCGAAAATAACTAGTTTCAAAACTTCTGACAGTTTTGCAAAGAAATATAGTTCCTTTTGAACGAATGCGTATTAGGGTCATTTAATTCTATAATCATATTTAAATTTATAATCTAGTTTAGTATTTATGACCACTTAGGTCATAAATACTAAACTAGATTTAAATATGTTTTATTTCGAATGAGAGGGAAGAAAATTAAATATAATTTGACTTTATGTACTCACCTATATTAGCTTTTTTTTTCATCAATTAGGAATATTTTTTCTAAATCATTCAATGATTTGAATTTTTTACATAAGCATAAATTTAATGAAATTGCAATTTTATTAGTGTACCAAAATATAGGAATTATTTTTATTTTAAATGTTTTCTAGTGTTTAGTCTTTAATTTATAATTCATTATTATAATTTGGTATTCTGATTCCCTTAAAAAAATAATTTTAAACTTCAAATTGTTACAGACTTTTAATCCGTGTTCGTTTAGTAGCCTTCCACTTGTTCTGTTCATTGTCTACATGAATGTCCCTAACGGAATTAAGTAACTGTCCGTGTCATTTAATTACACGTTGTCGGCGCCAACTTCGCTTTCTTATTCCTGATGCAAAATATGCGTTTGATTTCAACATTAAAATTGCGCGTTATATTTTACGTCCAGCAGCATGCTAGCTTTATTAAAACCTGCTGATAAAACGAATCAAAACATAGCAACCATAATCATTCAGCTTACTGGACAATTTCCTAATATTTTTACTGTCTTAGAGGACTTTGTTTACAGATTTCTCAGGAAAGATGGTGAAACAAACAAGCAAACTTTGCTTTCAACAATGGAAAAGAAACACGAAAATAAATATTTGTTTTAAGAATGGAAACTGTTTGAATTTCATTGCAACAATGAAAAGTGTTATTGTAAATTGAACCTAAAAATATTTTTAAAAATTTTTTAAAATTAGCGAAAAATTGTTCGGCAACTTAATTGAAAAAATATCTTTTTCAATTTTCAGATGGTTTAAAAAAATCAATTTTGTGCTACAATATTTTCATAAGTTATCTAGGGAAACCCCAAAATTTCGCTTAATTTGCTATTAATTAAAATTCTAGTTAAAAATTTGAAATAAATCCAAAAAATTAGGTCAAATTTCTTAGCTCTAAAACTCAGCTGTAGAGCGCCAACACTCACATTGCCCTTTGTTATTAGTTAAGATAATATGGAATCTTGAAATCAAATTTATTCTCAAACTAGCCGCTTTCGGCGACCAGCTTGTCGGCGCTATTTTCAGTTTCTTGTTCCTCTTGTGAAATAAGCATTTGATTCCAACATTAAAATGACGCAGCACATTTTATGACCAGCGACATGTTAGCTGAATGAAAACATAACCACAACCATTCAGCTTACTGGACCATTCAACTTACTTCTTAATTTAAGCAAAGCAATATCTCGAATAGCTTGGTTTACAGATTTCACAAAAATTTTGACGAAATAAAATATGAAAGCAAAATGTATTAGGATATTATCTTAGATTACAACAATGAAAGAGAAACACACAATTAAATTTTTATTTAAACAATTAAAACGATTTGAGTCCCGTTGCAACAATTAAAAGTATTGTTCTAAATTGTTCCAAAAATGTTTTTTAAAAATTTATTAAAATTCGAGAAAACATTGTAAGGCAACTTAATTGATATCATTGAAAAGGTAATTTTTTGTACTTTCAGATGGTGTAAAAAATAATTTTGTGCTGTAATATTTTTGGAAGTTGTTAAGGAAAAACGCGAAAATTTCGCTTAATTTTTAGTTAATTAAAATTTCAAAAAAGGGCTCCGAGGTGCACATTCCCACCCTCCAAAATATGTTTGTGTCAACTTCCGTAGCTCTAGATCCAGCGGTTCTGCCAACACACACATTCTCCTTTATTATTAGCAGAGATTCCGCACCTAGTAGTTCCACCTATATGGAATCAAAATTTAATTAAATAAATCGATTAACTGATAATTAAGCTTTGAAAGCATCTAAATAGTGTATTGTAATCGAGATCAGACAAGACTAGTGTACAAAATTCCAAAACACTAGCACATCAAAAATTGAACATGAAAACTTTACAAACATGAAACAAATCAGATTAAATAAATTTTAGAAAAGAAGGAAGTGTATCATTATTTATGTCCGTATCGGTTAGACAAAACCTACCACAAAGGAAAAGTAGAAGATTTAAAAACACATTAATAAAACGTTTATTAAAACTAACAGCATTGCAGATGCGTTTTAGGAAACGAAAGGGGAAAAAATAATTAAAATAAAAATGGATGAGTACATTACGAGTGTTTCTCAGTTTCAACAAACGTTTCCTTTTCATTCCAACTGCTCATGCAGAGATACAGTCTTACCAATTTAACATAAAAAGTACTTCATTGCAATAAAGACGCTTTTATTTTTAACATAAGAAATATTTTTAGATGGCCAAAAAGGGTGCAAAAATTTAGTTTTTACAAGTTTTATTTAAATTTGTCAAACGGATTCGTCATAAGTCGGACACAAAAATGCAACTTCTTTTTCTGTCTATAGTTAACCGTTCTTTATTTGTTCTATCCGATTCTAAAATACAACTTTTTTCTTCTCTTTCTATATAGTTCAAACTCTTTTCCTATTATCAGACTCTCTTTGTTTCTATTATCAGACACTTTTCTTATCTTTCTCTATAGTTTTAAGAGAAAAAGATGAGCACGTCAACTACGACTATTTTCATTTTACGTCGACGCAAAACAGCCTTTCAGAAATTTCCGCGTTCCCCACAAATGAGGTTTCATTTTACCATGAATTTTCTTTTCGACAGAATATAGCGTATTTTATTTTTTCTCATAATCATATTTATAATCTTGATGACGATGCCCCTGTTTTTGAAAATACTTGCTTTGGTATATTCCCAGTTTAAATCTTTTTCTTCAAGTACTGAAACGGTTTGGCCGCCAATGACGAATGGATTAACCCCTTAAGTCTTTCGCCCGTCGTATTAACGTGCATCTAATTATTGCAATTTTAGGCTTATAAACTAAAATTTAATCATTAATTAGCTTTATAATTTGACACAAAAATTACGTAGAATCTATGAGCATCTCAAGTATTCTATGCTTTCTTAGATGAATGAAAACGACAGCCCCTTCCAAAAACAGGAGGGGCCATCTTAATAGATAGCGAAAACAAAATGTGAAACTTAAGGGGTTACTTGAAATGCATCTACCGCATACAAGACTTGGAGCAGTTAAACCTAAGAGCAATCGCAGCTAGCCTGATGATACGGATGCAGTGGCGATTCCAGGGGGGGGGGCTATGGGGCTGCAGCCCCTCCCAGAGCTAAACCAGAATTCTTGATCTCTTTAAAATCACTACAACTGTTTGTTCTTAATTTCCCTTTCTTAAAAAAAATAATAAATGACGCGACAACATTGCTTTCTGGCTTGACAGGCTCGAAAAGTTTCCTACTTTTCTAGTCATTTCACTTGTACTTGTAGCGTTGACAGGGTCGAAAACATTTTTTGGATAAATATTTCGCAGTGTTTTTTATTAAATTATCGAAAGTATTGTAGTGTTCTTTGTGATTCTTATTGTCAGGTGAGTAAAGTCTGTAAAGTTGAAGTGTTTTGTTTTCCATAAGCCATGAGGTTTGACATTCGTCATGATGATACAAAATTTTTATGACCTCAGCCCCTCCCAGACCCAAATCATAGATTCGCCACTGTACGGATGCGATAATTGCTTTTGATAATTGGGTAGGCAAACGCTCCTCCCCGAGGATGATGGCAGTGCAACAGAAAAACCACCTAATTATGCAACAGTCAGGTGACTAGAATTGTCCAAAGTCTGATGTATGAAGCCCCGAATCTCCACATCAGAAACACTTCGAAATAAATCCGAGGTTTGATTGAACTAGTCTGTCTACTAGGATAGCCAATTAACAACATAAAGTCTGCATTCTTCGGCGGCCATAGAAACCACACTTAACTCTAAAAGGAAGAAAGGCCGTTGTCTTTTACCTATCTAGTGCCCCATTTACTCTAAGGTAGTTACTGGGCGCAGTGGTAATGATATGGTCCCATTGAGATCACGGCACCATTAATCCTACCAGTAAGGGACCACACACCAGCTTGTATGTTGGTTAGATAAATAGTCACTTGACCTTTACGGAGATGCGTGGTCTTCGATTGCTCTCAGTTATTGTCCTAGTGCAAACCTGGCTTCAGAATCCCTAATAGTCCTAGTAAATTGGAAATGGATCAATCCATAGCAGAAAAGAAAACAATAATAGACATTAAAGGTATCAAATATTGGTTCGAAAAGAGCAAAAACTAAGGTTATATTGTTTTGTATCATTTCTGAGGAAACAAAGGGAGAAGAAGTGATACAGAACATAAAATGTCATACTTGGGTTTATGCAATTGTATGCCCAAGTGAATTAGCGAATAAAAAATATATTTGGCTTTAATTGAGTTTGACGAAATTAGTGGTTCAATTTGGGAAACAAGTTTCTTTAATTGGACAGATGGCACAATTTTTTGTGATATTTATTTTCTACTTTGAAGTGTATTTAATTACATTGTTTTGAAGATAAATAAACTACAAAAATATTATTTTATATTTTTATTAAAATTAAGTAGTCTGAAATCCGCGACCTTTCCGTAGCACTTTTAACTAAATATTACATATTACTAATTAAATAGTTTTTATCACGGAGTTTTTGCGAACTGACGTGATGATCAACAATTGAAATGAAAATTTAGGAAATTGATTTTATTAAAAAGGAAGAAGAAAAATAAAAGAAATGCTTACGCTTTCTATATGCTTTCAAATAGCATATTTGCTGTGGAGAACATTGTGATCATGCCACGAATATATTCCATCACAGGTCGTTTGTCACGATCGTTCAAAGCATGCACAATTCTTTTCCAGTGCGTTTTTTTCAAGAAAAAAGATACCGGAACGCACGCATCCTGAATGCCAATCACAAGTCAAGCTACACCATCGCAACCAGCGCTGACGAAGCACACATGCACAGTTCTATAGATTTTTCTACATTAAGGATTATCTTGGTCGGATTTTTTTTTTTTTTTTTGAATTCCCCCCCCCCCAAAAAAAAAAAACATTTTTTTTTTTATTTGCTGAAAATTAATTATAATCCTGAATTCGAAAATGCTAAGTATTTTTGTCAGTAAGCAGTTTTTGCTTACCCTACTGGTGGTCATACATGTGGTATCCTGTTCACTGATCTCCAGATTTCCCTGCAATGCACTCAAGTTTTAAATTAAAACAAAATACTCTCTGACAATCGCTATATCTTGGCAATATTCAGAAATACAAAAAAATAATGGCGAAATATAACGAGATACGTAAGTAGCGACGAATTCACTTTAATAAATGCAATTTTTTTCTTCGTCGCATGACATGCGACGCCGACGAAGAAGAGGTTAAAGATAAGTTTATGGCCTCGGTTAAGGATTTTGCCTACCTGCTACGCCCGACAAGTCGATTCAAGCCCACACAAACATCAAATTTTCAGAAGTTCACCAGAAAAAGATGTCTCAACGCCGTTCCGGTGCGTTTAATGAGTGCTCTCTTCGCTCTGCCATCAACTACCATCACACATTTTCGTTGTTCTCCGCGAAGAGAGGGATAGCAAAAGAAATTTAGGCTTTTTTGCCAAGAATTCTAATTAGTTGAACGACAGGGAACACATCTCTAGGCTGTATCGGGACTCTGGCTTGCTGGTATTATACACAAAAACCAATAAGTACTAAAAATAGTTGTGGAATAAAGCAAACAGAACCACAGAAAACATAACCACACAGCATCTGGTGTGCGCATAAGCAGAAGCTTCCAAGAGTACAATGACAAAAATACAAAGATTAACTAACAAATTGAAGAACACACATAAGACAAAGTTAAAACAATAAAATGAACAAAACATAAGAAGAAAATCCGGCAGATGAACTTTTTCAAGGTTTACCCCTGCTGGGATTCTAAATTTCAGAAAAATTGGGATAATTGGATATAATTGGGATTTTCTGTAGAGAAACTGACATTAAGTCAAATGGATGTTTCTCTATGAAACGAATAATCTCAGCATGTATACGTATTATGTGTTATTTGTTACATGTTTGTGTTTTCAGTTTGTTAGTTAATCTTTGTATTTGCCGGTATTATGTCAGAATACCTCTAGCGCACTCCTGGCAAGATCCCATCGT
Organism: Araneus ventricosus; assembly: GCA_013235015.1. Taxonomy (NCBI): domain Eukaryota; kingdom Metazoa; phylum Arthropoda; class Arachnida; order Araneae; family Araneidae; genus Araneus; species Araneus ventricosus. The sequence goes on from BGPR01003445.1 coordinate 92,442, forward strand.
TATCGATTTTCCATATACTTGTTACTGTGAAAGACTGATATGTGGCAAATGTCGATATTCTCCTGTGAATGTCAGCATTTACATAGTCGCTTGGTGTATGACCTAAATATTTGCTAAATATCATTTTTTTCTCACTTGCACCAGTCAATGTCGACATTCAGCATGTACTGATGGGGAATATTGAATATTAAAATATTTTGNNAAATGCAAATATTGTCCTGTGAATGTTGGCATTCCCATAGTCGCTTGGTATACGTCCGAAATATTTGCTAAATATCTTTTTTCTCACTTGCACCAGTCATTGTCGACATTCAGCATGTACTGATGGGGAATATTGAATATTAAAATATTTTGG
>BGPR01003445.1:92806-111806 GCA_013235015.1 Araneus ventricosus
AATGCAAATATTGTCCTGTGAATGTTGGCATTCCCATAGTCGCTTGGAATACGTCCGAAATATTTGCTAAATATCTTTTTTTCTCACTTACACCAGTCAATGTCGACATTCAGCATGTACTGATGGGGAATATTGAAATATTTTGTTACTTTAAGACAAAAATGCAACTTTTTAAATCATACTTTATTATTAAAAGATATGAAATACAGTGGCGGCAAGTCAGGGGCAGTCGCCCCTACTTTTTTAAGGAAAAATTAAATTTTTATTTTATTTTAGCTGCCTAAAACTAGGAATTATGAAGAAGCAAAAGTGTTCGGGAAAAATAGTTAATTTTTTAAACTAAATTTTAAAGTGTTATTGTCTACCCTCATACTCCTGGATTTTTTTTAGATGTTTATAAATTTTTTGCCCCCCTCCAATCGCCGCCACTGATGATATATGTCAAAATACGAGAAGGCTTAAGTAAGAGCACAAGCAAATAAACTGTTGAACCTCTCTGGCTGTGTCTTCTTGGCTTCTCGTCGACCCCCACCAGAAATTAACTGTGTTTGTCGACATACACAGTCGATGGTCCGAATATATAAGAATATAACTAAACATTCGGCCTTTCACCGACGCATTTGGTATGTGACGACATTCGCCATAGAATATCGATATTCTCTAATTTTGGTCTTCCACGGTAACATCGTCAAATAAAGTGGAAATTGTCGTAAATCCAAAATTTCTTTTGCTTGAAATCCACTAGTTCGGTACCTCTTCAAATTGCCAGCGGATGCTAAAAAGCAGGATAGAAATGGCAAAATTTTTTGAAAAGTTCTCCAGAAGAGAATAAACAACTTCTGCGGTGCCAACAATATAATTCCTAGAGAAAAATTCGGCTTTAGAGCGCATAATTCAACTGGCCACCAACTTCTTCGTGTCACCAATTCCATCACCGACGGAATGAACAATAAATTCTACACCGGAGGCGAATTTTTGACATACAAAATGCCTGCGACAGAATGTGGCACGACGGGCTTATCTACAAACTAATCCAGTTAAATTTTCCAAAATATCTTATCAATATCCTCAAAAGCTTTCTCGAAAATAGAACTTTCAAAGTTATCATTCACGGCGAATCCTCAAACACGGGAGTCATCAAAGCAGGCACACCCCAAGGGAGCGTCCTCAGTTCAATTCGCTACTCAATTTTCACTTCAGATTTCCCTTCCCACCCAAGAATCATTACCTGCCTCTTCGCAGATAACTCAGCAGTCCTCGCTCAAGGTTCGACAATCAATTGCATCTTACGAACCCTTCAATCTTTCCTTAATTCTCTGAAAGAATGGTTAACCAAATGGAGAATTGCGGTTAACACAGATAAGACCAAGGCCATTATGTTTCGCAAAGGGCGCACCAAAGCTTTTGATGAACCAAGCGGGTGACAGAAGTAAAATACCTCGGACTGATAATCGATAATAAACTAACTTTCAGACAGGAAAAAGCTACTTAAAAGAAAAATTCTGAGCAAAAGTCTTTCTCTTGAAAACAAGCCCATTCTCTTCAAACAGGTCCTCATACCTATTCTTACCTATGCCTCACTTATCTGGGGACTTGCAGCCCCATCCAATAGGAAAAAGTACAGATTCTTCAAAATAAGCTCTTAGAATTATAGTTGACGCACCATGGTTCATACGGGACTCTGTCATCCACTCTGATCTCAAAATTGAATCTATAGATGACCACATCAAAAACTGTCAAGAAAGCTTTTCACTGGAATAGTAAGCCATTCAAATAGTCTGGTAACAAATCAAATTGAATTCACCGAAAATAATGGTCGCTGCAGATACCCATATGCAACAACTAAGTGGTCTGTCTCGCTTCAACTTCCTTAACATCGATTGATTAGCTCTCCCACGCTTTTCTTTCATCTATTTCAATTTGAATTCTTCACTTACCCTCGTGGTGTGCATTCCATCCTCCTTCTGCTGCGACGTACAAAACTTAACACGCGTGTCAAATCCACGTTTCTTTCTTTTTTTCCCCCACTGCTTCAATTAAAATGATCTGAGTCTAAGGTAACCAATGTTATGTCACTCTGAGTAATAGTGCATAGCACTGGGACTCTATGTGGTTATGTAATCTTAGTAGGGTGGGAAAAACCTACCGGTTTTTTTTGACCCAGTTATAACCGGTTATTTTTTTTAATCCAATAACAGGGTAAGAAAACCGGATAGGAAAATAGGTTCGATTTTAGGATAGATTAGACTGAAATTTACAGAGTTACGAAGCTTTGAATTTTTCATAATCTTATGCCAATCAACGACAATCACTTTCTGGTGGGGGGGAGGGGGGGTCTGTTGGTTGGCGGATTACTGAAAGAGTCTTTATGAATAGATAAATATTGACCAACGTATTGATTTCCTGTTAAAACAATATTAATTAAAATTTTTGTCTACAAACGGCGTTCGTTTTTTTTATTAAAAAGAAGTTTATTTTGAGCGTTATAACCGCCAGCTTAAACCGAAGATGAAGAAAACCTGAACAACCGAAAATCGGTTATTTTCGCAATAACCGCCATCCCTAAACTAGGATGGTTGCTAAGGTAAATGATATGGTAAAAAGAGCAAACACAACCTATGGAAGTTCGAAAATAATAAAAATAATCCATGAATTCTCCGATAGAAAGGAAAATTCGTTTAACCTTCAGGAAGTTAAACTATGATGGCTTCTTTGCATTGTTTACGTTAGTAGCCATCTTGGATTTTAGCATTGGCGACTTGGCACCCTTCGGAGATATGAAGCGGTACGAACTAGTGGATTTCAACTAAATGGAATTTTTGATATACGACCTTTTTCACTTTCACTGACAATATGCGCATCCAATAATGCACATATGGAATAAGCTAAATATGTGGAAAACATTAAAGTATTCCATCGTAGTTTTTTCCAGAAATTGCCAACTGCGATCAATTGTTTCGGGGTTTTTTTCCGCTGTGGCTTTTTTATTGATAAGAGTTTTAACAAATGAATGGTTGTAATGCTCAGGGGAGGCGACATATTTTGTGAATGGTTCAACACCATAAAAAAGGCCCAATGATACAAAATAAAATAAGCACGATATGTTTCTGTATTTTAATCCAGGGAATTTCATTCGAACTCCACTCCTGTAAATTTTTGTTTCGCAAAAGATTTCAAACTATTTTTTATTTTATTCTGAAGTATTAAATTAATAATGCTCCTCTTTCTTTTCTATCTAGAGCCAAGATGGAAATTTGAAGATGACATTAGCAATGATTTTTCTGTGGATTTCACTAGTTCTGCAAGCGGGCATCCAAATAAAGGAGACATTAGGGAGGAAAATATTTTAGGGCCAATTGATATCAAAACTATCGTTAGAATTATTTTTATTGTGGTATTTCTGGGTTTCTTATGTGGACTACTTGCAATGGCCTATCGCCTTCTGAAATTTTGTGCTTCAAAAATGAAAACTAGGGGGAACGAATCTGAAAGCAGTTGCAGTGCACATGCTGATACAGAAGTCATCAACGGTTTTGCTGATCACGCTGGAAGAAATAGAGTGAACGAGTCTCGGAGCAGCTGCAGTACACTTGATGATACGGAAGTTAAAAACAGTTTTGTCAATCCTACTAGAAGAAATAGAGTGAAAGAGTCTCAGAACAGCTGCAGTACACATGATGATACAGAAGTCATCAACGGTTTTGTCGATCATGCTGGAAGAAATAGAGTGAACGAGTCTCAGAGCAGATGCAGTACACTTGATGATACAGAAGTGAAAAACAATTCCGTCAATCTTACTAGAAGAAATAGAATGAACAAGTCTCGGAACAGCTGCAGTACACTTGATGATACAGAAGTGAAAAACAGTTTTGTCAATCCTACTGAAAGAAATAGAGTGACCGAGTATCAGAGCGATTGCAGTACACATGTAGATCGAAAAGTGATCGGGTGTAATATGGAAAGATTTGACATTGATCAAACAGTGATCTACGGCTTTGAGAATCCTGTGTATGGATGGCAGCTATCGAGTGAAGATGACATCGAATCTGATGATAAACCACTAATTTCGTAACAGTTGTGTTAAGTGAGAAAAACAACTCAAAGCCCACTTCGGTAGTAAACTGCCTCCAAAACACTTCAAAAACAGTCCGTTATCTGAATGATACGTAATCTGTCCTCCTTCCCCCCACGAGCACTGGACACATTTATAAAATTGTCAAACAACTGCAATTCGTTGTGGAACAGTGCTTTGTTATAGTTGATTTTTTTCTTCTGTTTTTTTTTTTTTTTTTTTTTTTTTGTCTCTCTACCCAAATAGGAATAACTCAAAATTCCAATTTTTGATCTGGTTACCATTTGCGCACAATTAGGAAAAACAAAGTCTACGTTCGTTCATTGAAAGTACACTAAATTCTTTCGTGAAGAGAAACCGTCGATTCCTTGTTTAGATAAGGACGAATGAAATCAACGTTTACGTGGCAAAGATTACTCATCATCTTATATGTCTTATGCTATGATGTGATGCAATACTACAAGCAGCAAATAAAAGATGCGATTTCAAAATTTAATTGGCAAGGTGCATTTGATGTGTTTTATGAGATTGGTTCCATTTTTTCAAAAGACGAATTGGACTGGTTTTCTCTTGATTACTTATTTCTGTTTTTCGAGAAGTTAAAACTGTCGACATAATGGATTAAACAATCGCCTTGTGTTCTTTCATCGCAGTGCTTTCCTCAGGGTTGTAACCACTAAAAATATTATTTCTACTAACCGTCCTTGGCGACCAGCTTTTTCGCCTGGAATACAGCTTTCCTGGATGTTAAAACTTTTAATAAGGAATACACAACTATTTAAAATTGCACGTAGAACTGAAAAATAAGAATTTAATAGAAATTGAAGTTTATGTGAACATGAATTACCCGTTTCTGTGTCTGCTTTCAAAATTAAACATTTTGATATTAAGTATTTTGAACCGAGTGTCTGAGCATGACCAAAATGAACATAAAAAAAATTAACAAGTAAAAAACAAATATCTACGTCATTACAGACACTGGATGAAAGAATACTATAATGCTTTGAAAAACTAAACGTAATAACCTGGAAAAGAAACTAATCTTCCAAAAGCAGCATCAAGAAAAATATTAAAACTATCGGTTAATCGGCGGTCCCATCGCCAACCGTTATGTCTTGACCATGCTAAATCTAACGCCAAATCTGGCAAGTAATGGTTTGAAAAAATTCAAATTTGGTGGCCATTTCGTGTTTTAAAGTCTATCGTTTAAAAACAGCTAACCGTTTCGGACGGGCCTCGTAATTGTGAGCCGCGGTCAGATGATGAGGACGATACACGAGCTGGCACCCGCTCTCCAAACTTCTGCACCACACTAGCAAGAGGACGTCTGTTCCTTGACATCAGATTTAACATGCCCCACAGGCCTACTTATAAGGCGGAGCTTCAATGGAATTGGTTTTTGAACCTTGGACTCCCCCAGCTTCGAAGCCGAGACCTTACCACTAGGCCAACTTGACCATGTATATTTTTGTGCATATGTTTATTATTGCAATTACAAATAACATGCAAAAAAATTGTGTTGCTTCAAATTATATTCAGAATGATATTGATTCTGGACCAGATGCTCTGTTTAGCTTGGTAGCTCACTGTAAAATTGCATCATATTTTTGTGAATAAATACTGAAGCAAAATTGTATAAAAATATCTTTATTTATAAATATACACTATACAAAGCAAATACTTGATTTGTATAATAAAAGACAAGCCACAAATGAATGTTTTCAAATTATCTATCTACACAAAATAAATGATTTTATTAAATTCTGCATAATACATACTTTATCTTGAATAAACTTTAATACTTTTAATTTGAATAAATACCACATTAATCTAGTGAGTTAAATGCATGTGTTTTACTCTTAGTTTCATTCCTTTTTTTCTTTGAAGTGTTTGTGATAGAGTTAAAAACCTAATACTTTTTTACAATAAATTAAATTATGATCTTCCATAAAAAATAAAAAATCTAAAATCGTACTTCAAAGTCAATAAATAGATGAAATTAAATGATTATGATTTAAACTAGTTTAAAAATGAAAATAGTTTTAAAATTCAGATTTTCATTTCTATTGACGTTCTATGATTACAAGATTAGCTCAGTGTAATTTCCTTGAAAACGTACAATTTAACTCCAAGTTTAGAATCATAAAATAAGAAATATTAGTAAATCTATGTCTTTTTAGTGTGTAAAGTCCTTTAATTCATATAATTAAATTGACCAATCTTGCTTATAATCTGATGATGAAAATAAATGTGACTACATATAAGAAACAGAGACACTAAAATGAAAATGATCTGCATGTTGACTAAATGAGCAGGTCAAATATATCACAAATCTGTTCCAAGCTGATGCACAGGACTTCTGTCTGACTTGTAAGTGTAAAAATTAATGCTGTTTGATGAGTAACCATGGCCCATTGAACTAGCCTCTGGAGTTTGACGACGAGGCGATGCATAAATTTGACTATATTCTGGAGTTTGACGGTGAAATGAGGCATAAGGTTGAATTTCGGGAGTTCTCCTTAAAGATGAAGTGTAAGGTGGATTAAATGGACCATAAGTTGGATTATACGGATAATTAGCGTCATCTCTCTCTTGTTGAGGAGGAAAATATATTGGATCATACAGGGAAGTGTTCTGATCTACTTTATTGATATACGAGTATTTGCTTGATGCTGTTGAATTTGTATCCGACATATCCTTTGGCTGAATTGTTGAGCTTTCACTTGTGTCTGAATGCTTGTTCTTCTGTAAGGTTTCATAATGTGAGATCAGAGAACCTGCTGTCCAAGAATTGACTGGACTTATGACTGACACATTCAAAGCATTGTTGCTTTGACACAGCGCATCACGTGATTCTGCTTTGTGGACTTCGTCCAGAGATGGTCCTCCACCGAACTGAGAGAGTATTTTTTGGCGCTTTGCTTCCTCTTCCTTTCGATTTTTGCGTTTGCGAGCAAAGTAAAGCAAAAGTATGATTCCTATGATGATGCACAGGAACAGGAAACCAACAGATAATCCTATAGCAAGCTTGAAATTGTCACTCATTGGTTCTTTACCTTCATGAAAATCTGTAGGATCAGAGGTTATATCTATGATTGAAGGAGTCGTGGGCTTAATTAAAGGTATGAATGGTGCATCATAATTAATTTCGATGATATTCGAAATTTCAGAGTATTTTCCCTCGGAGTTCTCTGTACGCATAGCCAGGTAGTACACACCACTGGTAGCATTTATAGGTTCAATGATGAGACTCTGGGAAGTACCAGCAGTAAGTGGCTCCAGTATTTGACCATGAATGTGAAAAATGTCAATGATTAAAACATAATCGGATTCAAAGCTATTCCAGGCATCATCACGACTGCTGAACATTCTTAGTTGATATTTAGTGGCTGCAAAATAAAAATAATTAATTAGCTATGCAAGAAAGAAAAACTGTATTTTTAATGGTAACTTTATGCAATACCAAATGAACTCCGGTTAACTATGTAAAGAAGTTGTGGGTTTGAGTTTTGCTACGAGTTCAAAGTAGCACTTTATTGGAAATTAATATTTGCTTCTATTTAAATGCATTTTTTAAGGTTTACGGTAAGCTCTCGCAAAATGTTTCGATGAAAGAAACCTGGATGTTCCGATTTCTTATATCAAACCATAACGAAGTGTCTTGACTTGGTAATTAATTATTAATTGATAAAATTAATTAACAAAAACAATGTCATCCAATAAGCTAAATGAATTTCTTTTCTTAAATTAATCCCAATACCAAAGTTATTTTATTATACCACTTCCAGAAAAAAATGGCCGTATAAAAGGTTAAACTACTATGTGTTGCATGAAGCGAATGCCACCGTTTCTAGTGGCGGCGAGTCGGGTCCACTTTTAGCTGAAAAAGTTAAATTTTCGTTTCATTTTACTTACCTAAAACTAGGAATTACAAAAAAGGGCAATAGTGTCCAGGAAAGCTTACTAATTTTGTAACTAAATTTTTAGATTCTGTTGTCTACCCCAATACTCCCCGTTACTTTAAGGCGTTTACAAATTTTTTGACCTCTCCCCTATAACTCCCAATCGCCGCTACTGACGTAACATTGTGTGAAACATAGCTATGGCCCAATTCCCTCAACATGTTTTGTCAATAGCAATTGCAAATAATAGTGGAGCATAATATAATATTTTTGTCACCAGTGGCTTAACAGGGCGTGGTATTTTCTCACTTCCTTGCCATTTCCGGTTTTAAAAAGTGACAAACACCCTAACGCTTTGACTCCATGACAACCTCCGTGAGCATCTGTATTGCCTATTGCTACACCCCTTGCAATTGTCATCTCACCGACCCTTCGTAGAGTTAGGAGCAATAAAAGCTAATAGGACTAGAAAATATGCATGAAAGATGCTTGCATATTATGAAAAATTCATTCTTAAGGTACTGAAAAAAATTGCCTTTTGATTCATTTTGCTAAATTAAAGACTTGCTCATGAAAAACCCAATCGAATTAATATTTTTAAAAAAATCAATGGTTTCAGGGAATTATGTACGCTTTTGTATTATATACGCAAAACTTGCCCTAGGTTTCTTTGGAAGATCAAAGTTTTAGTTTAGTCATATTAACTCTCGTTTTAAAGCAACACGACGGCTATTTTAGGATGGACCTCGTCATTGTGAACCATGTCTGACGAGGAAGACGACACCTGAACTCTCTCTCTCTGGAACCCCACTCTCCAAACTTCCGCACCACACCAGAGGGAGGATGTTTGATCCATGACGTCAGATTTAATGTGCACAAGGCCCACATACATGGCAGATCTTCATTGGGAATCGGGTTTCGAACCTGGAACCTTCTGGCTAAGAGAGCAAGACTTAATCACTAGGCCACTACAGCCTTTAGAAAATTAAAGAAACTCTACATTAACAGATTATCAGCCAATTCTTCCTGAACATTAGTTATCATGTTTGAGTGATTGACATAAATAATACTTTTTGCTTAACTTTGAACAGCAGCAGAAAAAGCCAAATAATCAGATATGTAATTTAGATTACTTTAGAATTTTTATTAATGATACCGTTGTCGTTGAAACAGAAGTCACTAAGTCCAAAACTATAGTTTCGAGACGTGGTCAGTTTAAACTTAATTAATTTTGGGTAGTTATGATAAATAGTAAAAATCATTGCACAGATTTCTAGCTCCTACGGTTGATTTACTGATATTTAAATAACATGTTACCATCATAAAATAATTAACTACAAATTCTGATTTACTGCAGTAGTCCGTCAAAAGGTTTTGTGGACTTAATGACTTCTGCCTGAACGACGACGATATAATACGATAAATGCCTGTGTACACACGCAACCTAGATTGGTATATTTGCAGAACTTCACAAGATGTCCAAAAATTTTCTTAATATATGTTGGAATGTCCTTGTTCTTTCTTTTGGTATGCTGATAATTGTGTCATGGCTATTATAATATTGTTCTGAAAGATTGGTAGCAAGTACTTGCTATTTGATATACATTAAAAAAGTTTGCTTGATAGTTTCCTTTTGTGTGCTATAGCTACTGTTTTACGTTTTTTCTGTGCTAATCGAAATTTGTTTCCGAGAGAAAACTGATCCTTTGCATTCAGAATGATGCAAACGTCGTCGGTCAGGCAGAAAACTTCAAGTCCACAAAAACATTTTGACGGACTACTGCAGTCAGTGGTGAATCTAGGATTCGGGTCTGGGGGGGGGGGGGGGGGGGGGGGGGCATAAAAACTTTGTATCGTCATGATGAATGCCAAACCCCAAGGCTAAAGTAAACCAAAACACTAACTTTACAGACTTGACTCACCTGACGATAAGAATCATAAAAAAACAATACATTACTTTCGCTAATTTAATAATAATTCAATAATTAATAACTAGCCAAAAAGTGTCTTTGACCGCGTCAAAGCTACAAGTATGAGTAGAATGACTACAAAATTAGGAAAATTTTCGAGCCTATCAAGCCAGAAAGTAATCTTGAAATGTTTTTATTATGTTTAAAAAAAGAGGGAAATTAAGAAAAAACAGTTGTAATGATGTTAAATAAAATCAAGAATTCTGGCTTGGCTCGGGGGGGGGGGGGCTGTAGCCCGATAGCCCCCCTAGATTCGCCACTGACTGCAGTTAATTAGAATTTGCACTTAATTATTTCGCGATAGGAACCCATTATCTAAACATCAGTTAATCAACCGTAGGAGCTACATATCTGTAAAATAATTTTTACAATTTATCATAATGACCCAAAATGAATCAAGTTTAAACTGACCGCCATCTCCAAACTACTGTTTGGGACTTAGTGACTTCTGCCTGAACGACGAAGCAATGTTATAAAATGCTTCATACACATGTATATTGATGACAATTTGCGGGAGGCACATGCAGTAGTACTGGCAGTGGCGTAACGAGGGTAGGTGGCGGCCAGGTCATAATATGATCCCCCCCCCCCCCGTCATCACCAGTGACTTGGCTTGTTTAAACGGCCTCCGGGACAAGGCATTTTTTCGCCCTCTGATCGTATTTCGCTTTAAAAAGTACATAAACGCATGCACTAATATTTTGTCAGCATGGTCAGTGACGTAGCTAGGGTAAGTGGCACCAGGAGAATAATATGGTTTTTTTTACACCCCAGACGTCATTAATGCCTTTGCAAGCGTAAATGGTGCCTGGAGAATAATATTCTTACACCCCCTCATCATATTTTGCTTTAAAAATGACATGGTCTAAGACTGGTACCCAGAGCATTTATATTCCCCTTGCCCCGCGGTCGCTACGCCACTGACTCCTGGGTTTATTGTAGTTAGACTTATGCAACGTTCTGAAACTACATTAAGGATATTTTTGATGGACGTCACTAGAATTTTAGAAGAACTCAATTTAGAATCATTGTCAGATGATAGGCGCAACATCTAATCAGAATTCCCTTTCTTCAAACTTTCAGATCAAGCCAGCGGAAGGATAGTTGATCCCTGATGGATTTAATATGCACAAGGCCTGCATTTGGTAAAATACAGTCTTGCACCTATGACCCTCTGGTCCAGAAGCAGAGAACTCTGCTACAAACAGTTTAAAGCAGAGTGTTGTTAAGGATCAATTTAAGATAAATTCTGCATTTTCTGTTATGAGGATGGAAGAGTTTTATGCACTATTTAATTAAGAATGTCAAAACTTGAAAACTAATTATTATTTAAATTATTATTAACATCTTGTTTTGAAGAAACACTAGGACTATTTCAGAACAGACCTTTATAGTTAAAACTGCAGTCAGATGATGAGGATGGCGCCTGAGCCGCAATCCCCTCTCCAACCTCCCATGCCATACCAGCAGGAAGACAAACTGCAAATGGAACTTCACTAGGTCTCTATGCGTGGTGTAGTCGCAAAGCGATCAGTGCCGGAATGCTTTTATTTATTTATTTAGTACCCATGCCGGTCTGGCCGACCCGCAAGGGTGTAAGGCCCTGGGCGGGCCGGCAGGGAAGGAACAATCCTGACACTAGAAAGAAGCGCACCCTCAGCCCAAGCGGGCACGAGGGCCACACGAAAAAACAAACAAATAAATATTTCCAGGCTGCACCCAAACAGGGGTTGGAACCCAATCACAGGGTCAGTATAAAATACAGGAATATGACAATTAGAACTGCTCACCCAGTCTCGGCCATACTAGAATCAGTACAATTCCAACAGAATAAAACATTAAAATGTACCGGTCGCAGGACTGGGGAGACATCCGACAATCAATAACGTATATTAATACCCTCCCCCCCTGAAAGGGCGCATTGGACCCCAATCCAAAGACATTGCAAACATTTAAAAATAACATCATTCCAAAATAACAATCAACGAAAACACACACGAATGAACAACGTAATCCATAAAACAAAAACACCGGAATGTTTTAACCTGGGTGACAAAAATCGGGCCGTTTTAAGGAGGTATTTACAATTTTTCTTGTTTATTTCTCGTAGAAAAAGCAGTGCAGAAACGGCCTTCCGGTGCCACTCTATCCCTGGTCTCTATGGATCTACTGTCCTTTGTTATGAGATATGACATCTATTGTATAGCAACGGATTCGGAAACCATCCGCGCTTTTGCGCATGCGCCGGGCGGAGTTATTTTCATCAAAATAGGGGGAGAGTGAAGAATGGAAGGGCGATGTTTACATTTTAATGTGCGTTATCTAACAAAGAACTCCGGAAATGCGCTCATATGACTCATTGATTGACACTTTCCGGTGTAAAATCGTCCAAAGGTCGCAGTCTCGGAATCCGTTGCCAAACTATAACTGCACTTACCTTGCCCATAGTCAAAATTGTTTCCAGGAGCTGTCCACTTTAAAAGATAGGTCATTCTGTTGTTCAACTGCAACACCTGCTCTACTCGTAGGTCATTAATCCTCCTGGGTGAAAAATTAATTTTTGCATATTCAGCTGCCACATAGAAGCTTCCGTAGGTCACGATGCGTTTGAATGGGCCAGCATCATAAGTAAGCTCAGCAGGATAAGAACTTCCACAGCAACGAAAGGATTTTGAAACTGTAAAAAAACATTGATTCAGAAACGATTAATGAAAGTATCGAAAAGTTCAATATTGCCAAATGTTTTTGAGATCGAGACAAATAAGTTTCTCATTCTCTGATTAGTTAGTAATGCAGCTTTCGTGCCACAGATGAATTTTTTAGTAGTTTATTTAGAACACAAATGTATGAAAGTGTTATTCTATTTAACACCAAGATTGTGGCAATAACGCAATTCAAATTTAAAATTTTATTTGAAGAATATCTCTTCAAAACTAAAAGTTTTTAACCACTTACAAGCCATGTGCATATGCTATACATACATCCAAATATCGTATTTTCAAAGATAATTTTAGTTTAAGTCATTCATAGACGTTATAAAAATCATGTCGAATCTAGAAGAAACTCGAATGTTCCATGAATTCCGAGTTGAATCACAATAGCAACACAGTCCCAAAGCAGATGTCATTAATTCCGACAGCATGGAAAACTGAAAAGTTAAGTGGTTAATCTTTAAGATTTTATTTAATGTCTTTGAGATAAATCAATGCAATTTTGTAAATAGGCAAATAGAAACGATATCCTTGCAAGATAATCATTTGATTTGAGAGTTTTCGTTCGGCTGAAATAACATTTGAGACCATTATTGAGAGAAAGTGATAACTTTTGTTCCCTGAATTAATGCCATTTTCAAAACCCTTGAAATGATTATAATTAAATATATAATGTTCTATTACGGACAAAAGTGTTTATGTAAAAGTCTCTTCAGTATAACGAACTGAACTGTATAGAAGCTTATAGAAAGATTCTTTCGAAAATGGTCGTAAATATTATTTTATCCATTTTACGTGTATTATAATATTTTATATAAAAATATTTTTTTTACATTTGAAATATTTTTATACCAATCGATACCGGGTATATCAGCTAGTATACGAACAAAATAAAAGTCCTTGGAACACAGAATTTTATGTAATTTCATGATTACCTGCTAGTGATTCTCCAGATTGAATGCCGGAAGAATATGATTCAACTACTGTCGTTAAAATATAATATCCACTTCTGGGCACTTCAGAAAAATAACGAGAGAATATGCCATCATAACCGGTTATATCAGGATCTTAAATGAAAAACGGGAAAGGATTTAAAGTTGGAAGACAATTCAACTGCAGAAACGAAAGATATAAGGAGTACAAACTGTAACTGTAATTCACCTCCATCTCCTCGGTCCATAAGATCCAACTTGAACTCTTCTAACGATTCTGGATGATATAGGATAGCAGATACTGTGGCATTCGAAACAGGTAAATGCCCTTTCTTCACTTCAGAATAAAATGTCACAGGAGGACGTTTCGACAACATGCCCTACCAAAAAAAAGAAATTTAACCTTTCATTTCATTTAAAAATACAATCTTTCGGGATAATCTTTGTATCAAATAGGTTGAAAGGAGACAATATCTTGCTGCATCAAAGGAAAATAAATCTTTGCATATCAGTATGGAATCATCTAATTATCACTACTGTGGCGTAACCCCGCAGGTGGGAAGTATGCTAATTGCATATCCAGATGCGTTCCAGATATGCAAATGAACAGTGGTAGCTAAGTGACCGGATTTGGTTGGTGACACACTTTAAAAGACTCCAAAGAAATTTTGGGGTTGATCCAGACTTCTTCCCTAACATTAACTGTACCGGAGACCTCAGATTAATTGTGGCAGTGACTGTCCAGGTGAGTGTGCAGTGGGCGCTCAGCCTTCATATATCGTTTCCTATAATCTTTATATGTATTGAATCGCATTATGGAAACTTGTACATATTTTTCATATATATATATATTGTTATTAGCCTCCTCAGACCCAATGTTGCCTGTAGGAGACACTAAATAACACTTATTCACACTTTAACTTATCATCAGGGAAGGATCATTTGATCCTACAAATCAAGTTGAACTCATAATCGTTTGGCCACTGGTTCTATTCATCAGGTGCGAAGATTGAGGCCCTTCACTGAGGCGTGCGCTTCGTTAACCCCCACCCCCATCGCTGTGTGTGTGTATTCACACTTTAACCATATTAATAAAAGTGCCTCTAGATTTATCGAAACTATTTGTAGATTTTGTCAATAGATGGCAAAAAATTATCAGAAGTCATTTATCAGCTGAAACGTGTTTGGATTTTATTTAGTCATTTAAAAATGGAGTTTCTTTAAAATTAAAATTTGGGTCTAAGGAGGTTAAATATTTATCCTATTTATTCAACGGCTGTGTGTACTTGTATAGTTGGAATTTGATTCCACTATGTCACACTACTTATCCAAACATAATACTGATAATACTGGATGTTTCATTATTCCTTCAGGGAGTTGGGTTGGTTTAGTTTAATTTAGTTATATTAACGTACCGTTTTGAAGCTACCCGAGGGCTACTTTTGAGACGGACTTCATAATTTTGAGCCTCGATCAGATGATGAGGATGACACCTGAACTGGCACCCCTTCTCCAAACTTCCATACCACGCCAGTGGGAGAATGTTGGACCCAGTATGTATGATTTAAAGTGAAACAGGCCATATACATGGAGGAACTTCTGTGGAGCCGAGTTTCGAAACTGAGACCCTACAGTCCCGAAGCCTTACCACTAGGCTATCGCGGAGACTTACCAGTAGGCCACCATAGCTGCTCAGGGGGTTCGACCTTTGTAAAATTTGTTCATCATTGTCTGACAGGCCAGCATGTAAAGTTTGTAAACAAACTTTTGGGACTCCCTGTATACTAATATGCAAGGATTTTAACCGAAGGCATGCATGTTAAGAATAAAAATTATGAAGGATACAATTTAAATAACAAACCTTGGAACTCTCTTCTGTGCCAATCCAAGTTTTCATATGGGTAATTCCATCTTTCTTCGAACTGGAAGCTCTAACAATGACTACAACTGGCTTGTCAGAACCGGGTCTTCTTTCAAAGGTTAAAGACCACTCATTGGACTGATGGAGGAAAGGAAAAGAATTTTTATGTGAAGAACAGATTTTTTTTTACAGCAGTTAATAAATTTGCACGATTGAAACCTTTTTCAGGATATTTTTGTTTGTTTATTAGATTAACCCTTTGCGGTCGTATTAAGATTATACATAGGTGTAATGCTGGTCAGAATTAATTTTCGTTGAACGAACAGTAATGCAAGATTATGAAGGAAAACGAAATTTAGTAATTCATTTTTACACTTTAGATATATGTAACACAATAATATGTTTTAATTTTATGTAAAAATTATATTTTATAGTTTGCCATCATGTGGCATTTTTCAAAGCACTCTCCAATATGAAGTCGTGGTGGCAAAAATAATTAATTTGGCATTTTCGGAACTCAATATGATACTTTCAATATTAAGCTACACTTCTTGCGGTAACTTTCATTTTGCCATTTCAGAGTATTATTTAAAAAATATTTTAAGTAGCGAAAAAGTGTAATTACACTTAAATGCAATTTGAAAAATATCAATTTGAATTATATTCATCTCCGAAGCTTGTCGACTCAGTATAATATAAGATCAGTATGGTTCTTTGTTGTGGTGGCTGAGAGCATACATACGACAGGAACGGTAAAAAAAAGCTTTGGAGGCTGAGAGCAGACACACGACTGGAACAGTTAAAAAGCTTTGGTGGCTGAGAGTAGAGATACGACAGGAACGGTAGAAATTATTTGCTGGCTGAGAGCAGGCATACGGCAAGAACGGTGAAAAAGCTTTGGAGGCTGAGAGCAAACATACGACTGGAACGGTAAAAAAAACTTTGGTGGCTGATAGAAGACATACGACCGGAAAGGGTTGATGCAAATGCTTTTTGAAATGTATTAGCCAAGTTTTAGTAGTGTAGTTTTCAGTCATAATCAGATGATGAGACGACAAATGGATTTGCACTGCACTCCTGACTTCTATTCCACAATATAATGAAAAAATTCCATCCCATGTCATCCAAATAAATAATTTGGGATGGCGAGTGTTTAACCAAAAAGATGGTTTAAACCCTCGCCATCCCAAATTATTTATTGAAAAAAAAAAAGAAATTAAATACAGACAAAAAAAATAAATTTAGAAATATTTTCATGTTTAAAATAATTCATTTCATCTAGATTAATTAAAATTATTCACCAGTTATTCATTTGTTTTAATGCTCAAGAGAGCTCGCTCAACCCAAAAGGTTTTAGAGCATAATGTGGCTCTCCGGGGAACCAATTATTCATTTGTATCATGTTGCCATCATGGAACATGTTTACATGTGCATTCATGTTGTCATCTAGGAACATGCAAGTAGAATACGAGTGGTGACACCTGTTAATTATTCACCTTTCAGCAGTGGCGCTGGTTCCCGAGGCATTTCGGATAACCAGGGTTTCGGTTAACCCGAGTGTGTTTACATGTATTTGCGATTTCACCAAATGATATTTTCGTTATTTAAAAAAAGCTGTACTGCTATATAGACTATAAATGAAAGAATTGTTATTAACCCAAAGGATGGGTTGAAAATTGAAAAATATGCGTATTTGGCAGAAAAATTTTACATGACAGATATAATATTTTTTACTGTTATTTAACATGATAAATTTCACATTTTAGTACTTAAGTAGAAGGTAAATTTTTATTTTCACATTTAAAAAAGAATTGAAAATATACGTTTTTGACAAAAAATTTCAATTTTCAATCAAATTCAAATTTTTTTCAATTTGGCTAAAACTCTTTTTGGTAAATATGCGACTATAGTGACAATTTTCTTTTTTGAAATTCTGAATTTTGAAAAATCGTTTTTCGTGATCTTCCGCAAAATCGGGTCTCAAACTCCGCTTAAATTCCCATTTAAATCACGAAGTTAATCAAAATACTCTCACCTTAGGATTTTTAATCGTGAAAACATAAGCTGCAATCTTTATCTTGTATGAATATGAGGAATGGCCCGCTGAGAAATTTTGATTTCCATTGCTGAGAACCGTCTTGTCTCGGATAACTGGAGGACCGAGCACAAACTTCGGACCTGTTAGAAGCACTTGGAAGTTCTCCATACTTGGATCACTTTGGAAAGATAAGGAACAAGTGGTACAACTATCCTCAGTAAAAGTCTTCTGCTCCACCTGAATATTTGAAAGAAAAATTGTGAAATGTTTTCTGACTCTTTAAGATATCTTCAGAAGAAATAAAATAAAATAAAAGAAAACTAAATAAAGTCGCAATTTTTTTTAAAGAGTAATGTTAGAGTGTAGCATGACATACTAGAATGGCAACGCTCATAAAGCTCTTCTTTTGTAATTTATTATCTAATTATTTTTTTATTTTAAAATATTATATCAGTGCATATTCTGGATTAATGAAAACAACGTTAAATATTTATAGTACAAATTAGTGTAAAACGCACTATGTAGCATGTTACTATTTAGTGCATTCTTAACTCGATTCCCTTATAAGATAAAAATAATTCGGTCGTAAACTTGGGTTTCTTTGGATCCCGTAACCGAGACTCTACCAACTGACAATTTTTTTTAATTAAAAAATAAGAACAACTGAGACCTTCACAGTCACTTCAGTAGGCGATTTAGTTTTAGTTATATTAACGTCCCCGCTTTTGAAGCAACACAAGGGTTATTTTGGGACGGAACTCGTCATTTTAAACCACGGTCAGACGACGAGGACGTCACCTGAGCTGGCAACTCCTCTCCAAACTTCCGCACCACACCAGTGGGAGGACATTTGGCCCCCTACGCACGATTTAACGTGTAACAGGTCTAATACACTGCGGATCTTCAGAGGAAATGGTTTTTTCCGAACCCTCCGGCTTCGAGACCGACACCTTACAACTAGGCCACTGCAGCCGCATTTCAGTAGGGAAACCAGTTTAGATCTTTTCATATTGCATCCCAAACATCGCATGCATCACCGGTGATTCAGAAGCTATTATAAGTGGAATAGAATTTCAAGTGAAGGGCTGTCCATAAATGATGTCACACTTTTTTTCAATATTTTTGACCCCCCCCCCTTTATCACAAAGTGTCACACTTCACCATATCCCCTCCCCCTTGTCACATGTCACGCTATATTACATAAACATATACTTGCAGTTCAGGAACAAAGCACTACGTTATAGCTCACATTTCAAATTTGATTTTTAAACTTTATTTTAATGGCATTTGAGAGCGGGGGGGGGGTTCTTCTAATGGTGAAGAATTTCTGCTGCTACCATATTCTCAGAACCTACCCTGAATGCCTTTTTCGAAAAGAAAGGAATATATGTAAAAAAATCACATGGAAGTTGTTTTAGCCCGATTAAAAAAATACCCTCAAATTCTGGTAATTTCAAAATTTTATCTGCTTACTTTAAATGCTTTTATTTTGACCAAAATGTGTGATGTCACAC
>BGPR01003445.1:111906-127381 GCA_013235015.1 Araneus ventricosus
CACACTTCTTGTTACCCCCTCCCTTCACTTGTCACAAACTGTCACAATTTCACGCCCCCCCCCCCCATTCCAAGCGTGACATCATTTGTGGACCGACCCTAATGACAGGATGTTCGCTACTTTCTAATGATGATGAGTAAATTCATATTTTCATAACATTTCATTCCTTAAGGCAAAAGAGAGGGAAACATTTTATAACAATAAAGGAAAATTAAAGCTTTCATATCTCGATTTTGAAAAACTTTAATCAGTGCCTCTGTTAAATGTTCTAGATGACGTTAATGTTAGAATTGTCAGTGGTTTTGCTGTCTTTTCCACATAACTCCAATGCTATTGTATGAAAATTTATATTCATTATTTCTTTCAGTTTTTGCCAGATAAGTTCATTTTTCCTGCAAAAATCTATTTACAGAAAGGATCAGGGTGTAGTGGAGCCGGAGCGCCCTTCCGACACTGCTTTTTTTTTTCCTCATGAGAAATAAATAAGAAAAAAATTGTGGAAACGTTCTTAAAACAGCCCGATTTTTGTCACCCAGATTAGAAATTACTGATTTTGCGACTACGCCCCGGGAAAGGAGGAAGTGTTAAATTTATTTAATGAAATTTCAGACCTACCTTGACATTCCTTTTAGAACTTCACCTTACATAAGTTGTAACTGAATAAATTATTTTTAGTGGACGGACAATTTATATAGAATTCATGGAGTTTTGCTTGCATTTAAATAGAATTGCTAAAAGGCTACATGATTAAGAGAAATACAATTATTTATACAATAATACCTAAAAGGAAGAAGCTCCTCACATTAACCTGTAAGGACTAAAACCAGAAGAGCTGCGTTGAATGTGGGAAGTGAAAACCTCACTTGTGTCTGGCACAGCAATTTTACCGACACGGATTTAATGGTACAAAATTTTTTGGTACAACAGTTGTATCCCCCTTAAGGAAAAGTTTAAGAGTTTAGATAATAATTTTAAAGGATTCAAGAAACATAGAATAAAATATAATAAGGAAAATTTGAATGACAAAATTATGAATGGATGCAAATAAAGTAGATGGGAAGAAGATCCCAGCTACACTGCTAAAAAAGTTTTGAGGTGCGGTTAAAAGTGGGGTTTAAGGGGAAGAAGGTAAATTAGAGTTTTCAAAAGGAATATATATATATATATATATGAATTCTCAAAAATTATTCTATCACTCACAACATCACATTTTCTTTGAAAATTGGGAATATAAGTTTAATTATATAAACTTCTGATAAACTTTCAAGGACAGTGGTTTCTCATCAAAACCACTTTAAGAGTTTTTTTCTTCTCCATGGGGTAGTCTTTTTTGATAATTTATTATTAGAAAAAATGCATTTTTAATATTAAAGAAAGACAAAAGATGACAGCTCCAATTCTAATTCTTTTTCTTATAGATTCATGCACCCATTAATATCGTTTTCACAAAGAAAAATTTTTGTGCCCCAGAAAGTAAAGTTAATAAATGTTTTTAATGAATTTCTGATGCGAAGACAGTTAAGAACATTTAAGAAAAATAATGAGTCACTTACCAAGACATGATTTTTGTTTGTCCACGAAAATGACTCATAAATCGATCGAAAAGCCTCATAAATTAAAGTAAGACTTGACATGCTGCTGCCCCTTTTGAAATCTTCCGGTATATAGAAAAAGGAGCCTCCAGAAACGAAGGCCAGTTTTTGTAGAAGAGGGGCGGCTTTCAACCGTTTCCTGAAATATAGCACGTGCAAGGTGACCTTGTTGTTCTGTAGAACGTTTTCCAAGTTGGCCACATGAGATTCGTCGATGTCCGTTGCAGATATGACCACTATTTGACCCTGAGAAATTTCAGAGTTCGTTTTCAGTGTCTGAAAAAGAAATGCACATTTTCGGGTGAAATGATATTAATTTCGTGTTGAACTGATTGATAGAATTATATGAAGTTCAGGGAATTACTGTCAAACCTCGGTATAACGAACCCCCTTTTATAAGGAATAGTCCCAACCGAACTTCTACGTCATTAACGCATTTTCAAATGCTTCTAACGAACTTCAAAAGCAAGGAATTCAGGTATAGCAAACCGAAATTTATGATTTTCAAGTTAAATGCTTAGAAAATCACGTAGTGAATGATTTTTCCCAAAGCAAAATTGAACGATTCGAATGTTGCGTCGACGATTTGATTACATCTGATGAGCCAAGAGATGAAGGTTTGGTTTCCCTCGTAAAAGGAAAGAATGATTTGATTGACGATTCATCTTCAGATATGGAAGAAGCTGATGCAAATTCAGGTTCCGAAATTTCTGATGAAAAGGCAGCTGTGAACATTTTGCAATTCTTCTCTGCAACATAAGCTCTGGATAAAAATACTATATATTCGTTTTTAATTATTGATAAGAAGATAGATTAAATGCATCTGAAATCTAGGTGCGTTCAATGAAAAAGCATGGCTTATTTTCATACTTTAGAAAAATAAATGTAAGTACAATTAATTTCACTCTTTATAATAAATTAAAATAAATATTTATTTTAAAATTAGACTATTAATAATTGCATTTCAGTGTTAATTTCTTCAACAGAGAAATGTGTTTAAATATTATAGCAAATTTTGTGCAGCCAATATTTGAAAAATCGGATATAGCGAACTTCTGGATCAGTACGTTGAGGGTTCGTTAAAACGGGGTTGGACCGTATTTCAATTTCAGAAAGAAAAAAAAAAATGTAAACTTATTACGTTCTTTAATATTGCATACATCAGAAGTGCTAGAAGTGAATATTTGTTAGAAG
The DNA here is from genome assembly GCA_013235015.1 of Araneus ventricosus. Taxonomy (NCBI): domain Eukaryota; kingdom Metazoa; phylum Arthropoda; class Arachnida; order Araneae; family Araneidae; genus Araneus; species Araneus ventricosus. The sequence goes on from BGPR01003445.1 coordinate 114,693, forward strand.
AAGGTGATTAGCATATTTGAGAAAGTGAAGTCGGAATAATTTCGTGAGTACAGGGCGATTCAAAAGTATTTAGACAAAGGATAGGTCCGACATAGAGAAACAAGCCATTTTTTACAATAGAGCATGCCGTCACAAATGCAAAGGGTGAACTGTGCCAGTGAAATGAGTAACAGAAAATGATACATCTGGTAAAGTGTACAATACAGGTTTTAATGAGATTCAATTTCAAAATAACACAACAACCCAGTTGCATGAATAACAATATTACAAGTCTTACGCAACTGTTACGTTATTAAGTTACTTCTTGAAACATGAGTTTCAATGGAGAAACAAGAAATTGCTTTGTTGTTTTTCAATTCATTGGAGGAAAGATCTCTCTCTCTTCTCTTCGATCATCTGTGGGATCACTCATGCTTGTCTTTTCTCATTAGGAATCATTCTATTTACAAAGCAAGTGGCGATATACTGTCTATACGCCTTGAGAAATCTGCTCGCCAATTTGTTTCGTTGACGGCGGTCGCTATAGCAACTGGTTATGTTAGGGAATATCCATTTTGAATAGGGGGAATCCGACGGAATTCGGGATTTAATTTTATACTTGGCGCCAGTTTGCGGCGGTAAAAAGAGTAGTTGATCATTCGTCTTCTCGGTTACCATACATAGCCCATTTGGCGTTAAATGCGCCAATGTAGCACATTTGAATGAACTTTTACCTACTAGAAATGATTCCTCCACCGATAACTTGATTCTATAGCAACTGCCGTCAACGAAATAACTTGGCGAGCAGAGTTCTCCTGGCGAACAGGCAGTAATAGGGCAGAAGAGCAAAATGGTACGCAGGGTGATTAGAGTATTCCTGAGATTAGATCTACAGAGGGGTGGGGAGGCTAGAGAATCTTGATGTTACTAGCGCAACAACTGTACCAGCCATGTTCGCAAAAGAAAATATCTACTGGTGTAGCATTCTGTCCCACTTGTAAGGAAATGATTAAGACCGAGCTTACATAGGGACAATCCATAGATGTAACAGGCGGTCACATGACTACAACAAACTATTGTCACCAGCAGGGATGGTTCGTGCATAGGGACTGCGGTACTGCAGGGCCCCAAACTTTTTTCCATTGAGAAAATTTAATCAATTAATATTATTTATCATTTAATGCTTAAATCTATCAATCTAACCAAATTTTGCATTAAACGATTTCGATCTACAAATAAACCAGGAGTAAAAACTGAGACAGGAAATTAAGTTTCCTTTCTTATTTTTTCACTATCCAAAGATTATATGCAGAGGAAAAAGTAACTACAAGTGACTAGAACTATCTAATGTTGCAGCTCCGAATTTGTAATCCAAAGGATTTTTTCAATAATTTTTAGTTATAAATGCTGATGAGAAATTTTCTTTGATACAAATATTTTCCTAAATTTTGCGACCCCCAATATTCTGTACCATCTTATTTAGGATCATGATTCATAGTTTAAGAAGCATAGATTTCAAATAAAACACGGTTTGCTGCAAGGAACAGAATTTCTGAAAGAATATTGATGCGTATTCCCATTTTAAAATATCACAGTGCACCTTTATATAGATGTAATAGAATGAATTACTTTTGTTTTTTTTCATCTTCTCAATTCCAGTTACTGCATACTACATCAAAACTTGAAGTCTACTTTTTAACATTAAAAAAATAAAATATTTTCTGACCCACAAAATATGAATTAGGATAGGTTATATGTATTATATTTAGTTGTTTTGATTTCAAAGGGTTAAACTTTTTTTTAATCGTCATACAAGCATCAAGGCTAATGTTTTTAATCTTTTCGCTGGAAAGAAAACAAGAAGAAAGGGTTTTATTTTTAAGTAATTTTTAATGATACTAATAAATGGTTATTCGCTTATTCTTATTTTCATATTAAATTATACTATAAAATTTTTTTCTTAATTCATAAGAAAATTATTTTATATTTTCATTTTATTGTTCAACCGCAGCTGAGTGAATCATTATAAATGTAGTAAGGAATACAGAAAAGGAAAACAAATTTTGAGTTTTAATTTTTTATTAAAGTAATTTTGTTAAAATACTTACCTACTAGAAGAGAAAAACTGTTTTAAGTTTATTGATTAAATATATAATCACTCAAAGTTAAAGAAAAACCTTTTTTCTGTCTAAGTGGTACAAATATGCCGACAAATACACTGTACAGTGAAGGATTGGTTAAAAGTTACAGCACCCCCAAGACTGAAAAACAAGAGCCGCCACTGGTCACCAGCAATGACATCATGACACGAATTGACAATTTGGTGTCAAGGGCAAGAATGGGTAAAAGTAGAGACACTAGCAAGTCGTTATCCAATCCACATTCCCAGTGGCCACTGTCTCAAAGGTTTGAGCATGCGTGTCATTGAAAAAACTGATGATAAAATTTCTTTGAGGTCCCACGGCCTCCTATTACTGTCAGAGATTGTCCCTGTCCAAATCTGGACGTTCACGAGAAATCCGTTTCACTCCATTTGGAGCGCCTCGTACCAAATCCCGTCGTCAATGCGAATTCCGATGAAAATTGGACTATTGTGATCGAAAATTTTGGAAGTCCAAAGTCGTTCTTTTCCATTTGGCCCATACAGTCATAAAATTGAAATATAATCCTGGAGAAGGGGAGCGATCGATGCTCTCTTCGGAAAGCGAAAACCAAAGAATGGGGGTGTGTGGGTGGCAGTCAATCCGGGGTGGGAGGACTCGTTTTGAAAGTGGGAAGAGATTACAGTACCCGAGGGTTTGGAGCCACCGTGAATGACCCTCTTAAATGGATGGGCTGAAAATTTGAGCGGTCTGGTGTGAATACTCCAAATTGCGAGGAGCGGTTTCTCCATGACTGTCCAGCTTTAGAAAATTCCGAGTTGGTCAAAGTCATGCAAGTGAAAAGCAGATAAAAAAGCAGACTGAAATAGATGGAGCCAAATTTAAAGCTTACTTGTAAAGCCTGCTCTATTCCACAATGTATGCAGACTTCCTCTTCTCCGTACTGTTCAGGGAAGGAATCGATTAGTTGTTCAGCATCTGCCGGAGCTTTGACGGTCACCAGTAAGGGACTGTCTTTGTTCTTTAAATTCTTCAGTCCCACCACTGAAAACTCTGGAAGGCTGTAGAGCACAAAATATGAAAAAGCATTGCGCACCATATCGAGTCTGTCCTGAAATAGAAATCCATTTTTGAGAGGTTTATATCATAAATGAAACTGACGGCCTTTGAATGTCAGTGACGGTTTAGGCTTAGCACAGCGGTCATTAAGCGTCAGCGGAATTTAAAAGCATTGGTGTGGGAGACTTTTAAAAGACAACAAGCATTATGCATTTATTGATGACTATTAAAGACAACAAGCATTATACATTTATTGATGACTATTAAAGACAACAAGCATTATACATTTATTGATGACTATTAAAGACAGATGCATTTATTGATGACTATTTACAGGTGGAAAATAAACAGTTTTAAAAAACTGAGACTTTCAGTCTTACTGCAAGAAGAAGAAGAATACAAAAGAGGAGATCGATCTCGTATTTATATACGCACTCCTGGAGGATTTGCGTATTACTGATGCCATTCTGCACACCGAAAACTATTGTGAAAACTCCGATTGGCTGTTAGACCGATGACGTCATGACAACGTTATATTGCTGACAACAGTTTATTTACATTTCCCACTGTGCAAGATGGCGTCAGCCTGTTTATCCTGAAGTTGAGAAGAATTTAATCCTAATCCCAACAGAAGCAATAAACATGCCTTGATAACTGCATGTGTAACTAATGTGTGTAAATTTCGTCTGTAACTGTTGTAGCTGTCATATGTATTCCTATTTAATAGCTGGTGTTCGTGTGATGCTTACGTGAATGTTTACATGATAAAGATTAACAACGATCAAAGTCAAATTTTTATAGCACTGCTTAGGAATTTTCTTGAATGTGTTCAGTAGAGCACCATACCAACACAAGTAATGACAAAGCATTTCACAAAGCTGTGATACTGAATGATATTTTGGGAGAATGTATTTGATATACTTGAGCAATATAAGGAAATGAAATTTAATTTTTTTTGTAACCTTCTAGTCCAGTTCAATGTGTCATTTGACAATGCCACCATTAATTTTTCAATAGGGATTATAACTCACTTTTATTTTTTAAGTACAGGCAGGGAATCCCGGAGTTAGATTATCTAGATCTTTATTAGATCTTATTTTAAGATCGCTATACGAAGGGTATTTTGGGATGGACCAATTATGTACGTAATTTTGAATCAAGGTCTGATATGAGCTTATACCCTCTTTCAAAATGTCCAAGACACACCAACGGGAAAACATTTAACCCAGGAGAATCCCCATGCTCGTGCAGGGGAACACCCTCATTTTTTAGCCCAGTTTGTTGCGCAAATTAGTGGGAACTCCTGGAAATTCATAACACATCCTACTGCACATGACTGTGCTGTCCAAGTCTATGAGAGTTGGCTACTACGCATAGTTAAGAAGATTTCCTCATTTTTGAACATAATAATGTAGTTTCACCGAGTTTTCTTCCCAAGTTAATTCAAAAAAGAAATTGTTATGTTTGGATAATCACTGCTTTTCCGTTAATATTTCTCTTTGGACTGTTCATTCATGTACTTGTATTCCTATTCCTCAGTTTCTAACCTAGCCTTGCAGTAGTTCTTTGTTAACCTCTGCACTTGGGGCATAACGGACCGGGAAAAACGGCACACGTTTCCGTTTTGCCCCAGTGTAATTTGCCTATTGTTGGAGTAGAAAGAGGCGATGAAGATACATTTCACATTTGTGAAGTTTGTGGTTAACTTTACTTTTCCTTTGTTAAATTTTTAATTAACGATATGATGTCTGAAATAATTTTATTGAGATTTCTTATACTTAATATAATTTATAATATATTGAATAATCATAAGAAAGCAATTCTTTTTTTATATTTAAGAATTTTCAAAGAGTACATAAAATTGGGTTCCATTTTGCCCCAGCTCCGGGGCAAAACGGATCATTTGATAAAGTTTACTAAATCGTGAATAACAATCTATGCACTGATTATAGATCAGTTTTTAAATTCATTATATGTGACCAAATAAATCTATTTTATGCATTTTCAAACTTCTCTGGGTATTATTTACCATTTTACAGTCCTCCAAACCTTAAGTATTCCGCTTTGCCTCGGGATCCCCCAACATGGAGGATCTTTGATGAAATTGGATCTAAAACTCATTACATTGATGTAGCAAGGGGGATATAGATGCCTCCAGTGCAGTATTAGGGGGCGGACACCATTAAGAATTATTACAATTTATGTTATAGTCAAGTCTAGGATTAAAGCCAAGATTTGATTTGTAAATAAATTGGTTGTCTTGGGGGTTAGTGTGAATTTTAAGATATATTCTTGGACAAGGGTGAAGATTTGTATCGTCCAGTTCCTGTTGTCCTGGCATTGGAAAGTCATATGTTATCTATACTTTACCATATTCATAAGAGATTTTTATCAGATTTATCCATCATATATTCATTAAGTGTTCATTGATGCAGAGGAAGTTTGAATTGGCTTCTAAGTGGGATAAATTCCCAATTATGGCATCAGTGTTTTGAAAGTGGAACAAATTTTCTATAAGGAATTGTAAGTGTTTTGAAAGTGGGACAAATTTTCTATAAGGAATCATAAGTGTTGTTAAAAATGTTGAAATGAGAAAGAAAACTGCTTTATCTGCTATAAGTCTAAAAAAAATTGTTGCTTTCCTTCCTTGTCCATACACTCTTGGAAATTGTGTCTTTTTACTAGTAATAGTTGTAACAGTTGTTGATTATAAAAATTGTTTATTGGCCTGTTGAACAAGACTGAATATTTTGATTTAATTTACATGAAACAAATACTTACCTCCTGAACCATTGCGTTTGAAGTATCAACTGCCACAATCAGACGTACATCAGGTTCTATAACATATTTAAATGTCACTGTGTCTTTCACATTTCTAACTTTCTTTACTCTGAAAAAAAAAATGCAATGCTTTTTGAAAATTTGAATGATTTTTTTTCTGGCACTTTAAATGCAAAATTTCAACATTGTATAACAATTATAAAATAGTTTCAATAAATTTGTAGTGTTATTTTAATCTGTATACTTAAATTTTGTATCAGGAACAATAACAAAAAAATTTAAGAATGCATTAATTCTATTTAAAACTATATATATATGTTACAGTCAAGTGATTAATTGGTTATTATATATAATAAATGTGGTTATTATATATAACATAAAAAATCCCATTATGTATAATAACCAATTTATTACATTGATTTACTTTATATATATTACATCTTTGTATTGCTTATTGTTTATTATTGCTTTTGTCGAGATCACACACACAGCAATGGGATTTTAACGGAGCACATGGTCTCAGTAGGCCTTCATCTCCAACAGGGTGTGTAGTGAGAAATTGCTGCAAAAATTAAGCACTATTAAGCACTTTTTAAGAACCTTAGCCAGAAAAACTAAACACCTTTGTACATGCATACGTAGATCCATGCATTTTCTAAGCATATGGTGTTTTCTGTTTTATAATAATGCATAGTTTTATTGGAAAATTTAAAATATATATATAAATAATTTTTAAATACGTATTTTAATAGTTATTTATGAATTTGTACAATGTCTTCTATTGCAAAATAAAGGATGTCTTTTTGGTTTGACAAAAAAATAAAAATAATAATGAAAATTGTCATTACCAAAAATTAAGTCAACTTTTATAAAATGGACAATAAACATCTAAATGACCTTTTTCAACATTTCTTAAAATTAATAAATCAGTTAATTTGGACTATCAGTTAATTTGCCCCTTTGGGATAACCATTCCAATATTTCAATATACGGCGGTGCCCATTGTTGAAGAAAGAGGGAGCGGAAAAAGAGGTCATCAATAGTCCAGTCAATGAAGGGTTTGAAAAAAAAAATTTAATAACATAGTTTTGAAAATTGGTAAACTTGTTCGTGAAGGGCTCCTGATGAACATACTAAAAGTCCCAATCCTGAGGGGCGAGCTCGAGCCGCCATCTTGGATTTCATCACTTTTTTTAGTTTTCTTGAATATCTCGAAAACTATTCAGTTCTCAAATTACAATTGTTTACAAATTAAAGAGCATGAAATTCCCTAAAAATAATGATTTTTTTCCTTTTAGCTTTAATAGTTTCCAAGATAATGGGTCTCAAAGTTTGCCGCCATCTTGGATTTCATGCCCCTAATTTTAGTTTTTCTTGAATATCTCAAAAACTACTTAATTTTAAAATCACACGTGATACAACAAATTAAAGAACGTAAAATTCCCTACTAAAGCGTGCTTTTATTTTTGTTCTAGCTTTAATAGTTTCCGAGATAATGGGCTTCCAAGTTTGCTACCATCTTGGATTTCATATCCCCCTTTTTAGTCTTTCTTAAATATTTCAGAAACTAATACAGCTAACAGTAAAATAAAAGCATGTATTCGTAGAGAATTTCCCACTCTTTAATTTGTTAAATCAACTGTAATTTGAAAACTGAATAGTTTTCAAGATATTCAAGAAAAACTACAAAAGGGGGTTGAAATCCAAGATGGCGGCGCGCGCCCCCCCCCCCCCTCAGGACCGGAGATTTTTAATATGTTCATCAGGAGCCCCCTCCCGAACATGTGTACCAATTTTCAAAACTGTAAGATTTAATGCTTTTTTCACCCCCATTTTGGGCTTTCGTTGACAGGACTATAAGTGTTATCTTAACATATGTTGACACCCCTGGATCTATTTCACCCTGGATTCCTTCTCTTACGTCGGTTTTATTCCTTGATACATCCGGTAAATAAAGTTTTATGACTATGCTTTCGATTTATCGTATTTAACGTCTGAGGGGGAAAAAAAAGAAGGTTTTCTTTACACTTCTCGAGAAAATTAAGCACTTTTTAAGGACCTTTTTCTCAAAATTAAGCACTTCTAAGGTGCTTAAAAATGGTTTTTAACGCTACGCACCCTGTCCAAAACATGATGAGTAGCAGCAATAAACCAAACGATGATAATTTCAACCTATTTGCAGAATACAGGAACTGTTCCTGGTGGGGAAGAATCTCAAACTGACGAAGGGGAACAGCTGGTTTAGTTTCGCCACATGTTTGGTAATGCTCACACAGGTTGAAATCAGAATGATGTAGGGTAAAATGAGGTTTAAGCTAGTTAGATAAACGTTCCACTTTGGAGCTAAAGGAAGGTCATTTGAGGACAAACTTTGTAATTTTGAACCATGGTCAAATGATGAGGAAGACACATGAACTGACCCTCACTTGTCCAAACTTTCACACTAAATCAAATGTAGAATCTTTGTTCTTGGTGAATTTAGTGTACACTGGATCTTTAGTGAAATCTTGTCTTGAACCCCAGGGTCAGCTTTTAGCCCAGTAGTGAGCAAACCTTGGGTCGCGACCCCCAGAGGGGTCAAGAGAAAATTTGTGTGGGTCGCTAAATTCAAAGAAATTTATTTGACAATGAAAAAGATAAGGCTTTGCTTTAAAGAACATGGTCGCTACCCCTCTGGGGATCTCGAAAAATTTTGCATAAAGTGAGGGGAGCAGAAACGAAAATAGTTTGCACACCACTGCTTTAGTCTATTGGGTCGATTGCTCCCTTATAGAGCCCCGCCCTTCTGGGGTCCTGCGCAACGAGAGAAAACATTCATAAAATTTGACCTCGATATTTTGGCAAATCTTAACGTGTTAGATTTCCTTGAGTTTGAAAAAAAAAAATTTTTAGAATTACAGTTTGAGAACGTCATATCACAAAAACGCTTCTAGCTGGACGGATGAAATTTGGTATGTTGTCATAATACCAGAAATCTAGATTTCTATCAAATTTTAGACAAAAACCGTCTAAGGAAAGTCTAGTCGAGGAAAGAACACTCCAGATGGTATTATTAACTCTAAAATTATTAGGTAGTAAAAAACTGAACCAAAATGAAAAAAGTTATTGATCAATTTTCTTTTTTTTTCAATAGGGCTGCGCACCCCCTAAGGCCAACCGTGTTGAATCCAAAAACCTCCAGTTCTGAAACTGAGACTCTACTTGGTTATTATGATGCTTAGGATGTTATGGAAATTGAAGCCTTTTTTAAAATTTCGATTTCTTGTTTGTTTCTTTTCTTCATGAAGTTATTTCTGTTTAGTTTTATCTCATGTGCAATTGTATTGTTCTTTTGTTAATGCAATATTTATTCCATTATTTTGAAACTAATTATATCATATTGAAATTAACTGTTGCTCAGATTTGAAATCTTTTTCAATCATAAGAAAACTTTTATTGCGATTTTTATAACCTAAAGATATTATTAAAATATCGCTTTAACAAACCCAAAACAGTTTATCACATTGTTACAGAACAGAACGCCGTCCCTTACCCCCCGTACCCGTGACCAGACCGGTCACCGAACGGTTTGATGGGCAAGACACGGGAATTTTATTTAAGAAAAACAAAATAAACAAAAAGAAGGAAATATATACACTATGTACAGCACAGGCATTTTCACTTTTACACTATTAGTTCATAATAGTCTTCTTTATTTATTGCATTATAGTTGGTCGTAACTTACGGTTTGAACTTGAAATCCGAGTGCTGTGATATAATCTTCCATGTGCTCTGCTCTCTGCATAAAAGATTCTGTTTCGATGGTACGTTTCTATTATGGGGATGTGTATCATCATCACAAAAGTGAGTTACCTAAAAATGAATACAGATATTGGTTAGTTCTGAAAAAGTATTTCAAATAACTGCATTAATTTATATATAAAAAACGCTAACGTGCGTGGCACAGAGAAGAGGCTAATTTCTTTTTTGCCGATGGCACCGATCGGTTTGTTTACAAAACAAAATTGATAGCCGCCACCATGTTAGGTATAATTTCACAGTCATAGTCTGTTAGTATATTCGTTCTGGTGTAAAATAACCTTTTCTCGAAAAAAATGAGTTTAAGATGAAGAATTTGCGATATTTCTTACAATATAATGAAATTTTAGATGAAATTATTCAAAAGAGATCAGTTAGAAATGAAGCAGATGGGCTTAGGCGAGCCAGAGAACGTTTAGGTAAACGTAAAAGAAGTTTACGTCAATGAAGATAAAATCGTTTTAGTTCACAAATTCAACATGAAACTTACTATAGTGAACATTGTACATTGGCTACTTTTCTGAAATGCGGAAATGAAATCCTACATTTTTTGGTGCTGGAGACCGGCCACCAATTCGATTACTCCGAGGTCCACCAGGGCTCTCTGGGTTGGTTTTGGTGACACAAAAGGGCACAGCGACCACCATCAGTTAGACCCAATTCGACTCGCCTTCAACCGCTTTCTTTTTCAGGGGGCGGGGCCCACCTGTAGGGGACGCTGTGCCTCCCCCCGTCAGGGAAAATTTTTGTACCGGGAATTCAACTAGTTTATAAATATAGATCTGGCGAAAATTTGTGACCAATTTCATTACACTTGTCCCCGCCCCCCTTACAGCAGATCGTGCGCCCCGTCGGGGAGACCTTGTCCCCCGCCGTCGGGCAAACTCTAGCGCCACTGCTGGTCGTTTTCCCTAACAATATCCCTTATTTCCATTTTCAGCGTATTTGTGTTTTACAATAATTGAACATCAGCAAATTTTTGTTTGATTAACATCTTCTGATTTAACACCAGGTTCCAGCTGTTCCTTCGTAAACAGTTCGTGTATAATTCCACAAACTGAGTCAGGAATACCAGAAAATTTCAATAATTCCTTTATGTTCATTTGATTCCATGAACTCAACCATCTCGTTCTATGTGGAGCGCCTAAAACACATTCTTTTATTACGTGTTCCACTGTGCCCGTTGAATTGCCGCTAAAATTTTTCTTTCATCATATTTGATTTTAAAAGGAGAAATAAACGCACTCCTATTTGAATCAGCAATTTGAAGAACAGAACAAATCGAACTCACACAACGTGTGTTATCACATAGACGCTCATTGCTAGCTATAGAAAAAGGAATGAAAATTCTCTGAATAAACCACTGGTGCAAAGAATCTCGTTTAAAAGTTTGACTAAAAAGCAATAAATAAGAAAAATAGGAAGATTTTTTTATTATTATTATTTCACCGATAAAAAAAAGTTTTTGAATTCGCCTAATTCTTTAAACTGCTGATTTATTTGTCTTCGCGGCGTCTTATATTTCGTTGCTTAACATGCAACACCTATCTCATTTTTTTGAAATTTCAAAGACGAAGGAAATACTCAATTTTTTGGAACCAATAACGAATATTTTGAATTTTTTTCACATCTACTAGGAATATGAGGTCTCATTTTTATATCAGACATTAACAAAATTCAGAAATATTCGCTATTGGTTCAGAAAAATTGAGTATTTCCTTTGTCATTGAAATTTCAAAAAAATGAGATAGCTTGTTAAGTGACGATTTATTTTTTGCAACAGTATTTAAAATAACTGCTTTAATCTGATTTAAGTATTAATTTGCCTTAAGTAACACGGCGTAGAAAGAACAAATGTCTTCCTAGGCAGTATGTTTTTCACTTCCCTAATCATATTTGACTACGATAGGTGAAATAAGCGCATTTTCCTACATGGTGTCCCGGGGATAATTTCCATCTTCATTGGTATCGTCGCGAGCGTATTATTCCGCAACTCGCAATAATTGGCGTCGTGGTGTGCGGATTATTCCGCTTACGATGCAAACGGGTTAAGATATTATCTGGAGCTTTTGTTCATCCGTATTCAATTGTTAATTAATCCTTCGTTTCTTCATTTTATTTTCATGTGTCTTTCACATTCAAGTTGGTTGAATTTTTGAAAATTAGGGAGAAGTTGTAGCTATCGGAAAAAATACGAAGTCCATGTTTAGACTAAGCAATCATAAGCCTTCAGATTCTTTCTACTTGCGATTTAATAGTACAAAATAGCGAAAGTGAATAAACCTGTCTAGAAGATCGATGAAGTGAAAACAGTTCTATCGGAGATCATTGCAGCCCAGTTAGTTTAGTTTTATTAACCTCCCGTTTTGAAGCAACATGTGGGCTATTTTAGGACGGACCTCATCATTTTGAACCGTGGTCAGATGACGAGGACGACACCCGAGCTGAACCCCACTCTCCAAACTTCCGCACCCCACCATATGATTTAACGTGCGCCAGGCCCAATACATGAAGGATCTTCAGTGGAATCATAGCAGCCGAGTCAAATGAATGGATTTAACTCGCATGACAAATGTCACTGCGTATGCCACCTAACATCTAAATTATGCAAGTTGTCTAAGACTGTGCTGTAAAGTCACGACCTTTTTCCTCCTGCAAGATCCACTATGGATTCAAAAATTAAACTGACGCTGCGCGCTTGACGTGGATCACGTGAACACGAACCGATTCCATTGTGATAGCAACAAAATCATACAGGTCAGACATTAAGACATACCTGAGGGAGGTCTGTTCGGCTCATCAATGATGATGTCACGTGTTGATTTTTACCGTAGACCGGCACCGGATTACAGGACCCTGGATCCCGCTTAGAAGTTTGCCTGGTAAGCATAAAAAATTCGCATCTATTAATCAAGTGAATCTTTACTGAATTTGAGAAGAAGGATTAATTCAATAATCAAGTGAATCTTC
>BGPR01003446.1:0-44786 GCA_013235015.1 Araneus ventricosus
TTTCAATTGCTTTCTTTGCTGTACAATCATAACATTAATACAATGTTTTTATTTGTTAGCCAAGTTGAATAGTAAGTGTATGAAAATTTAATCGAATGCTGCGAGTAAGATTATTTACTAAAAAATATAATTTAACCTTTCATTTCACATAAAATAAAATCTGCTTTTAAAATTCATTAATGTTTTAAAATGTCATCCATGTAATGTTTTTTAAAGAATTTATTAAAAGTTCAAACTATGGACACTTTGTTTTTTTTTAATGCTGAGTCTCCTAAGATTATATTCATTTTTAATAATAGACAGAAGAAATTTATATGTTATTACTAAATTTGAATTCTTCTAAGATTGTTTTTAAACTATTACTTACTTTATTACTTCTATTATAAATTCAAAAGATAGCAATTCTTAAATCTTCTTGGAGACATTGCTAAAATGTTCCAAGTTATAAAATGTTGCTTGTACAAGCTGTAACTTTTGTTATAAATTGATACTTATTCTCTTTTCTATAAATGTGAGTGAAACAGTTTTATTTAATCCTTTAAAGTGTGTCTGAATAATTGTTGGAGAATAGTTTTAATGTTACTTAGTATATTTAATTTATCTTTTAAAGTATTATCCACTTATCTTAATTCATTGTGTGCAAAATTCACATAGTATATTTAGGAAACAATGTATTTTGCTTAGTTTTGTCTCATTGTAAATTTAAATTATTTTAAAATTTAATTTATGACATATGGGTATTATTTTTGTAGTTTTTAAGTAATGAATAATTTTATAATTATATAATTTTAATGAGTTGTTATTCTTCATTTACAGATTTCAAGTATATTCTCTTTGAATTAAATAAATAGACTCTGCGTGGACTTCAGAAACAGCGAACTATGGCTGAATGCATAGCCAGTGAGACTGAACACAGGGCCCTCACCGAAGATAAAAGAGAGACCATATTGCATCTTCCATAGAATTGGAGTGGCCTGATGGTCAGTGAATGTAATAATTAATTCTCTCATCAAAAGACAAGTCATGTTTTCGTCATATAACATTGTTCTACATATTTACATTTTAACTCAAAAATTATTCAGTCAAATGTAGGAGCTTGAATTTTTAAAAGTTTGACATTAATGTAATTTAGTGATTAAATAAATTGGTTGAATAACTGTTAATTTCAAAAGACCTGTGGGTTTTTCAGTTTATAGCTGTGTATATATTTTTGAAAAATAATAGTTCATATAATAAAATTGGCTACTAATATGTTATTTAATAATTATTGCAAAATTAAAAATGATAAACAAAAGGGGCTCCAAAACTACAAAGAAGTGGACATTGGAAATTCTCAGCGAAAGCAAGACCACCAGTTCTCGCAAAAGAAAAAAAACCAAAGCAAACACAAACTAATTATTTTATTTTGTGACAGATTTTAAAAAAATTTCAACATATGGTTTTTTGTGCATGTGATTTACTAGTAGTATTTTGAAACGAAATGTACTTTATGCTACGACACATCCCTGCATGCAGAGGTTAAGATCTCTGGTTTGAAGTAAATTAAATGCACTGACAAGTTTTTTTGTATACGAGTTTAAAGCTGAATTTGTCATCTGTTGAAAAATTTGTAAACATTGTTTGTATGTAATAAAAATATTTTTGACAATTCATGAAGTTTGTAAATTATTTATGTTTCTGTATATTTTTAACTATGCAGCCAGAAAAAAAATGTAAGCGAAGTTCTGTTTTTTAATTCATATCTAAAAACTAAAGAATTTTATAAATAATTTTGCAGCTAAATATTTATTATTTTTATTCTAGAACTGTCTTGGTTGATTTACAATGTTATATAAGTAGCAGTAAAGATTTCAATTCTATCTTCAGTGTCATTGATATCATTAATTTAATAAATAGCATCTGGTGCAAAATACTTAGGATAATCACCTTGATTAAAATTCTGATTTAAATGAATTTGAAAGACACGAAAGTGTTAAATTATGTTTTATGAAGTAAGTGATTAGATTCTTGACAAAATATTCTTAAAGAGATATAAAAAAAATACATTGCAGATTTAAATATTACAAGTCTTTTTACAGAGACACTTCAAAATAAATTTATACAGTTTAATATCTTTATTTTATTGAATTGTATTAAATGTTGCACTAAAATTAGGAAGTATATTTGGAAACATTGCAGATTTTGTAAATATTTAAAAAGGACAAGATCAAACTTTTTCTAAGGTTAGAAATAATAAAATTTACATCTGCTTAAAAGTTTTGGCAGTTGTTTTATAGAATTTTTATTTAAATTGGATCAATTTTGTAAAAATATTTTGTGATAATTTATGTTATTGATTGGTAAACTTTTTTTAATAGTATTGGTGTATAGGACAGCTTTAATTTATAAAAATAAGATGGCCATTTTTTTATATACTCTTATATCTTCAACCTGTTGTCATGATTATAAATGTGATTATAGTATGTCATGACTATTTAGAGCTAGATTTGTTAGTCAGAATATCCTGAAATATTTTTCTGAAAACTATTGTACATAATATACAAGATTTTTTTATTAATAGTTGCAGTTGAGTTTTCTTTCTTGACTAGGAATTCCATTTATTGAGCTGAGTTTGAGAATTTTTTTACATTGGAAAATTCCATCAATATATGCCTTAAAGAGAGAGGTTACAACAACAATATAATAAAGTGTCTCACTGGTAGTTGATACAATTATAAATTGACTATTTCTAGCTTTTATATAATGCAATAAGTATGACATTGAAGAATAAGCAAACGATTGTCCTCGGCTATATGAATAAATCCTACATCAAACTGTGATTTTAATAACATGTCTTGCATTCAATTAGGTAAAATGATTTAAGTGCCTAATCTGGTTGCCTTTGGTTAGTTTAGGATTTTTCAAATATATTTTCTTAAGAAATATGAAAGTCATTCGAGTGTGCTTGTTATTACTTTAGCCTAATACAATGGCAATTTTATCATAAGATTTCTGTATGTAAAAATTTTCAAGAAATTTTTTTTTCAATTAAAATTAGAAAAAATGTTTTTGTCCGTTATGGTGAATGAGAATGCATATTCAAAATTTACTTTTTTATTCTGTGAAAGCAAAGGTTTCAAAATCACGTTGGAAAGAAAATAATTGCAAATGTAATATTTTTTAACAGCCAAGCATAAAAAGAATATATATATATACACATATGATAAAATGAACTTTAAAATTTCACTACACCAGCTAATTTTATACGATAAATAATACTTCCTTTTTTGTTATTTTAAAAAGTTTTATTTATTGACTGTTAAAAGACTATATCATTTCACAAAGACTTTGTATCTACAGAGGCTGCTTATGCATTTTTTTGGTTCTTTAAAATGTAACTACAGAACTATTTTACATATTTTTTTTTGTATTTTAAATAGTCAATTTGATAAGCCTTATTTTTATCAATCTTGCTACATCGTAACTTCCATGATAATGTCTTTTTTAGTATCGGAAGAGGTATTTTGTTGCATTCCTCTTGAACAGCTTTTCAAAGCCTGCAAAGGTAGGTCGACGTTTGGATAATGTGCTTTTTAAATGTTCAAAAATTCATGGGTGATACAAACATTGATAGGTGGGGTAGATTTAGCAGGAAGAGCAATGAAGGGTACAGTCTTAATAGCCATTCCTGTTTTATTTATCCATTAAATTAACAGTAGATTGTGATGTGTGGCTGCTTGCTTTGTCTTAATGCAGTTCTACTGATTGCTGGCATTGTGGATAAGGAGATATTTCTTATTTAAAGATTGGGTTTAAAATATATTCCTGATAGTATGTGGAGTTGATTTTGACATTTTTCCCCACTCTCTTTTATTTTGCCATTACATGAGAAACCAGAAAGAATGATAAATCCTTAGAAACACTTTCTGTATATTCTTTAAACCAAGTTTTAAGAATTTTTTTCAACTTCGATAACAAATTGTTCCTTTATTCATGCAGTCATTTAAATTGACCCAAACTTCACCTATTTTGACAATTTTTCTCCTCATAAAGGCTTTTTCATAAAGAATTCTGCAGAGTACTTTGCATCAGTGATATGACATGGAGAAAGACGATGAATATTGTGTTTTTTGGCGTTTTTAAGAATCCATCCATTGTTAATAATTTGTTTACAGTTGATATTGAGATGATTTTGCAACAAACCTTTGACTTGGGGGATTTTCTTTTTAACTTTAAATATCTCATCTTAGCAATATTCGAAATATTTGGGGGGTTTTCCCTTTAGATACGTATTTGGAACAATTTTTCCAATTGAAACCAGACTTGTACAATTTTTTCCTGTTTTATTAAAAATATTACCTATTATAACTTAAGATATTGAATAACCTTGGCTTTCACAGCGTCATTTAATAACTGAATAAGAACAACTCTCTTCGGAACGTGCAAAGCCATAGCCTTCCATCCATCGCTTCTTTAAAAGCCTCATTTTGCATGGAATACAAAAATTTTAGGTCGGTGATGATAACGTATAATTTCAAAAATGTAATTGAAAATAAATTTTTCTATGGAGACAAATTTTTCCAACAGAGAAACAAAATCATCTAAAAAGTTTTCGAACAGACTCTATATTATGAATCACGCTCCACTATTAAAATTTTTCTCTTTAAGTGTGCTCAATTTGATTGTTAACAAAAATGCCAGTTATTCTTGTGCTCTCAAATTATTAAATAAGCCAGCTGAATGTTCTTAATATGGAATATCATTCAACAAAACAATGGAAAAAGATTGTAACTGTGAAATAACAAAGTCAAGACACGTATCTTGTGTTTTGATTCAGAACAAATATATCATTAAGATATTGGAAAAATTTGAAACTTTTAGATAATATCTAGTAAAATAATAAAACTTCCTGTTTCATAAACTAGTGAAAATCCAGTCATTTTTAAAAATAGGCATGTATGTATGTGCATCACATAAACATGCTCAAACTAGTTTTCATTATCTTCTAAACAGAGTTGTTATCACTGTTAGTTATAATTAGCAAGCTGCTAAATAAATTTGCTTTATATATGAATTTACAGATTCCAAGTCATTGTAGTATTTTATAAAATTAATTAAAAATAATTTATGCTTTCAGTGCATCATTTTCTGTTTTGTACATGTTATATAAAAATTAAAGTTGTTATTCCAAGATTCTCAATTCCTTGTAGACTTCATATATAGAAAATTTGATTTTGCATAAAAAATGTCAATTAAAAATTGTCTAGCTTAAATTTGTTTATTAAACTATTTTTATACTATATATCAATACTTTACTTATTGACTATATTTATGGTATTGCATCATTTTTGTCTTTGCATTTATCAGTTTCACTTACAGTCTACTTTAAAGAACCCTTCAAGATCATCATTCAAAAAAGTGAACTTTACTGTTAATAAAAAAATTAAATTTGGAATCAGCTAATATCAAAATTAAAAACTCAAAATCATTTAACCCTCCATTAGTTGTGCGGGATACAGGTGTCCCCCATTACTTTTCAAAACGCTGCATTTTAAATTCCATTTGTTGTTTAGAGGTCAATCTTTCCTGTCCTTCAAATACTCAGGAACAATATCACACAATTTCAAATGGCTTGTGCACAAGATATAAGAGAACACAAAGGGACAAGTGTACCCTGCGTGCCTAACCATGTAACAGTAATTGACAGTTGATCATTCTTCTGTTCCTGGTTCAGTAATAATGCTTACTTTCTTAACGACTTATTATGGCACTCGGCTTCATTTAATTTTTTTTTATATATTTTAAATAATTTTGGTGAATTTCAATCTAAAAAATAATTGAACTAGTTCATCAGCGAATAACTGGTTTCTAATTTCCCCAAAAAGCTTTTAACAGAGATCAAAACTAATTTATGTTGAAGTAGTTAATTTATATAAATGGGAATTATTCAAAGAATTTTTACCATATAAGAAGAGAGAAGTAAAGTCTTGAATATTTGACTGTGCCAATAATGTGTCATTATTGTTTACATTGCACTTTTCAAAACAAAATTCATTTTCAACATGTAACAATGCTTTTTATTGTTGAAATTAAATTCAAATGAATTTTATTGTCTCATCAAATCCTTCATTCACAAGTTTGTGCCACTATTGAAGTTACTATAGAATTTTTCCTTTCTTTGGCCATTAACAGCAAGACAACATTTTTAAAAGTCTGCATTCAAGAATAGAAGTATGTCAACAGAATAAAAATGGTTCCTAAAAGTTGATTTTCATTTCAATCGTTGCATCAAAACAAAATTCTATAGAATTTTCTCTTCAAAGAATGTACTAGCTTCTCAGAAAGCAATAAAATACATAGGGTAGTAAATTGAATATGTTGTACAAGATAAAACAATCATAACAAGAGAATACTGCTAATTTATTTATTAGTTAAAAGTTATATACAGAAAAAGATAACTTATGTCTCAAATATAAATCACAATATCTATAAGAAAAACTGCTTTAAGTAACATTTTAATTCAAAATCAATATCACATGTACAATTAATATTTTCCAGCATCATACCTTCCTTAAAAATAATATCACAACTTTCACACGGAATTGCATTAAAATCTGACGGTACGTTCAGTTTAATAACACGTTTTTAAAATCATTGACAGCCACATTTTTAATCCCAAATATCGATTAATAAATCTGTGATATGAGACTTTTAGCTGCAAAGGAACAAAAATAATAAGTTAAACGTGCAATTTTTAACTACACAGCGCGTGCATGAATCTTGTTGTTGATATGTCAAGTGGGCTGAAAAATCTCCGTTTTTCCCCAGACGCTAGAAAATCCCTATTTTATTCCCTATCTGCAAAATTTTCTTCCCACTCCAATGAAATACGAGTGAGTGGCGTGCCTTTATTTTTCGATTAAAATGGGAGGAAAAAAGACCAGTCTTGGGCCAAATGGAATGGAATGGACGTCAGGTGAATTGCCGCCTTTACAAAAACTCGCTGATATGAAATTGTGTTTCATAAACTTTAATTTTTTCAAACTTTTTTTGAGAATTTCAAAGGGAAAATTTTAGTTGACATTTTTACTAACAATAGAAGTATGCTTGTATAAGAGGGAGATGTACGTGTAATTATATTTCATAATAATGCCATTGTTTTATGCAATATTTTCAAATGCTAATGTTTTACGCTGTGCCATTCAAGACTTTAACACATTGAAAAACGAATTTTAAGGAACAAGTGGTCAGTCCGAAGTGCTAATTGCGTCTGAATAGGTTGGAGAGTGCCTAGACGGAGAGAGGCCACAAACAATTGTGCACATTCCAATTACCCTATTATCTCATATTCTTAAAAAACCAATCATTCTGATTCCATGCGCAAGGGTATGGAGTGGTGTCCTGTTATCTCCCATTCTGGACCATGAGGTGTCATTTTGCAAGAAGAAAATGAATTGAGATAAAACTCTATCAGCTTTCAAAAGAGGGAAAAATATCGTTATAGAGAGGTGCACCTAAAAAAGTGATTATCGCTGTACGCAAGTTAAAATTAGATTGAGTAAATACAATTCCCTCGAGACGAAAGAAAATATCGTTATAGGTAGGTTTATTGTTATAGGCAATATCGTTACACAGGTTTTACTGTGCTTGTTTTCATGAAGCAGAAAAATTAAGTAAAGAAACGGAACGTTTCAGTCAGGAGATTTACTAATTAAAAAAAAAGAGTCCAGTCATGTGACATCAGAGTAATATGACAAACTTGACTGAACATGTCCTTCCGATAGGTACACAATAGTAGATTCCCAAAACGAAATTGACGTCAATCATTTTTGCTTGAGGTAGGGATGTGACCTACAGCTTCTAGGGTGGAAGAATGCTTTTAGGTAGTTAGAATATTATGGAATCTTGAAATCCATTTTTCTCAAATTCATTATTCCACTCGTTTAGAATCAAAATTTAAATAAAATTAATCGTTTAACTGCTAATTTAAATAAAAAAATCTTAAAACAGTGTGATTTCATTGATGAAATTGAACGGTACTAAATATCAGAACACTATCACACCAGGGAGGGAGGGAAAATTCAATTACGAAATTCCATCTTTAGAAACAAAAGTAAAGAAAAGTTCGTAAAACGCGGGAAAAGGCTTAATTTCGTCCAAAAATTCCCTGATTAGCGCCGTATTATTTATTAAACATATGTCGTAAGAAGCGAAAATACGAATGGTAATAAATTAAATTTAAATGCTGCAACCCTTGTCAAAAACTGCAAATCGGAGCACAAATATTTCTGATATGAATACAATTTTCGAACAGGTTTGCTGGAAAAACATCACTTTCAAAGCTGTAAAATATAAATAAATTATACATTCTTGTCAAAGAGAGTCTTTAAAACAAGAAGCGCGAGAATAGCATTAAATTCCCTGACTGCTTCATCATTAATGGGGAAATAGAAGAAAGATGGCACAGAAAGTACTAAAGCGATTTTTTAAACATGAATAATGAGTTTATCATTATGAAACGCGGCAAAATTTTATCTGCCTTTCGGCAGACTAAAAAGAATAAAAGCGAAAATAACCGTCACACCATTAACTTATTAACAGGAAACAATGAAGCACTAGGCTAAAATCAAGACAAAGGAATTTCAGGAGAACATTGTAAGTAGTTTAAAATTCAATGAAGACGATGCGACTTTTGCTAGGTTTTTTTAGACAATGCTAAAATTATTTATTGAAAGCCTACAAGTGGATAAATATTTGCTGATATGAATCTGTAAAACCCATTAAAAATTCATTATTCAATGTTGCTTAATAATGTGTATTTAAAAAACACTCATAGTACAAGTGTTAAGTAAAGGTATCGGCATGTAAAAGTTGATGCACCAGCAATAGACAAACAATCTATCTATATATATATTTTTTAAAATTTGGTAAAAAGCTATCACCGAGTCCGCCAGCCTCAACCACTCAACCGATTTCGACATTTTTTTTTCATTAGAAAGGTTATGACGTCTATATATGTCATCAAGGGTCGCCTGACCACCACCACCCTCCATTTTCGAACGAAATCGAAATAACACTTCTCCTTTGTACATTGTCTATGGGGCAAAACCTTGTAGAAATCCCCAGCGCCAACCACCTAACCGATTTCGATAATTTTTATTTTATTTGAAAGCTTATTATGTCTAGATTTGTAATGAAGTGTCGCCTTCTTCACAGCACCCTCCATTTTAGAAGGAAATAAAAAAAAACACTTCTCTATTGTACATTGTCTATGGGGAAAAAACCTTCAGACAGTTCGCGAGCCACAACCCAATTTCGACTACTTTTATTTCATATGAAAGCTTATGACATCTAGATATGTCATCAAGGGTCGTCTGCTCACCTCCACCTCCCATTTTCGAACGAAATCGATAAACCATTTGTCCACCATACATTCTCTATGGGAAAAAACATTTAGACAGTGCGACAGCCACAAGCACCCGACAGATTTCGACAATTTTTATTTCATATGAAAGCTAATGACGTCTAGATAAACCATCATGGGTCGTCTGTCGCTTAGCGTCCTTAAATTTTGATTGATATTGCAAAATAAACAGAAATAACGGAAATTTATTTCCCAAAATTGTACCGGGTTCCTGAGAAATCATCCAGAAACTGGATGATTTTGCCAATTTATTACGTCACTTCTTTCAAATAACTAACGAATCAGAATGTTCCGCTTTATTTTCGTGAGTTAAAAATACTAAAAAATTATTTAAGAGAAAACAAAATTTTTTTCAAAACTGTTTTGCTAATTTTTAATTCACATTTTCATTGTTTTCGGCGTTGTTTTAGCTCAAAGAAGATTTACAGCGTTCAAAGAGATCACTTCACTAAATTGTTGAAAGGTGCTTCTCTTTCTTCTCGTAACACTTAGTGTAAACTGTTGCGATGATTGTCATAGTGTGCAGTTTCTTATCACTGATGATTAACTTTGCTCTCTTATTCAAGTTTCCAATTATTTTTTTCTCGTCAGTTACTTAAAAGGAAAGGAATTCGAACTTCTAATACGAAGCATTGTAGCATGGTAATGTTCTGTCTAGTCTCCTTCAAAATTGATTGCATCAGCCGTGGAATTCTGTACGAAACGTTTTTTGCATCAAGCAGTTTACAGAAAGTATGTCAGACTGAAGTATTGTCATGTTAAAAAGCATTATTTATTTTATCCACTGTTTTTGTATAGTACTATTTCGCCGTCGTATCTATAAATAAAGTTCACAATTCATAAAATTTTATCAAAATAATGCATAATACGAGATACTTCCATTACATTTGAAACAGAATTACGCAAGCAAGTCTTGAAAATTAAATATTTTTAAAATGTAAGAATCAAAGGTTATATTGTGAAGCCGACTCCACGATTTTACAGAGGTGTGAGTATTTCATTAGCGAATAAATGGTTAAATATATCTTGCATCAGCCGTTAAGGTTAAAGACAAAATTGCAAGGAAATAAAATTGGTATAACTGAAAACCCAATTATTTAAAATTTTAAACTCGTGTAAAAATGGTTTTTGTTCTATAATATGCTTCGAAATCATCGAGGAAGAACTTTAAATTAGCTTTTAATTAAGTTTAAATTTCCCATTAATTTTAAATTAATTAAAAATCCATTCTCAATGGGCACCTTCTGTCCAAGACGTACCTAAGAGCAAAATTTGGTAAATCTTGGTCCAAAGGAATACTGCATTCTTTGCGTAACGTATCAGGCATCACACAATTTACAGAAATTATGCAAACAAAAAACACTTTTATGTTAAATTACACTCTCTTCGTCTAACTTTAGTTTCCCGATTTGTACTTTATTCTTGTCCAAAATGAAAAGCTCGATTTTCAAAGAGAAAGAAAAAGAATCCACTATTTATTTGTTTCGAATGATATGAAAAAACACAAAACTGCTATTTACCAATGTGTTCCGAGACTACCACTTTTGGACGATTTCACATAACAAAATATAACGCCACTGCATGCCCCTGCAACTATAACCATAAAGTTATTTAAGCAGTGTCGCGGCCATGAAATGGAAGAAAAACCTTAACACCCGAGAGGGTGACCTCTCTTAAAACTTGACACTTCTCTATACCGCTGCCTAATTAAAAACGCAACAAGTTTACAAATGCTTACAGGAGTATTAGGAAGGATTGCTATCGTGCTTTACATTATAAAAATATTTTGGTAACACAGAGTAAAATAAAACTTTGAAAAAACACAAAATAACACAGTTATACATGAAATAACTGGACAATAATAAAAACTTAATGCAATGGGAAAACTATACGAAGTGTAGAAAAAACATTCAAAAACAAAAAATGAAAGGAAAAAGATGAAAAACAAATTAATACAGTAATAAAGATAATATAAAAATGTACACAAAAACAGAGAGATGGGCCGCACATTGTTTTAAAAAGTTCGATTTTGAAGAAGAGTTAACTGTTGGAACTCGAAGGAGAAACACGGTGGATCTTGGAAGAAAGTCCTGAAAGAACGACTAAAGCAGTTCCGAGTTCATTAGGGGATAATGGGCTGAAGAGGAGGCGAAGTTGAATGTTGAAACGAGACCTTCCACCTCCAAAGAAAAGGATGAAGAGATGAAGACGGAGGATGGATAGTTGAGGTTTGGTTGAATATAAATTCCCTCCTCGCAGGAGGAAGAGGATGTTCGGTTACAGGAGATGCTATTTATGAAAATGTTGGCCAAGATTGTGGGAATGGGTCGATAGCATTGGACTCAACTGAGGAGACTATTGAAGGAAAGAAAAAAAACCTCAATTAATTGGGATCTGGACGGAAAAGACTGGTTTCTCTTTGGGGAAAGTGGAGAAAATTATGTATCTTCCTTCTTGACGTTGAATTGTTGGCTACGCTGCGGAACCATACTGGTTGATGTTGTTGGCTGGGTGGTGTCATATGGTAGGAGGTTGTGAGGAGGCAAACCGTAGCATAATGGATTGGTGTGCCGATTCTCCCACAAGAACAGAATGAGGTTTCGGCAAGGTTGAATTGTTGGAGAAACGAAGGGAAAGGCCCATGTCCTGTGAAAAACAAAACTTCTTTATGTGTCCAATTGATTGGTTACAAGCTAACTTTCGGAATTATGTTATGAATGAGCCTCCCTATATCTCCATCATCCCAAGCCATTTGCGAGGTGGCCAACGTCTTCTGACGTAAGAATGTTTTGATAAATGGTTTTGGAAACTTGAGTGGTGTTTCAGGAATATTTTCCGTTTGAGTCATATGAGCGCATTTCTGGAGTTCTTTGTTAGATCACGCCCAGGAAAATGTAAACATCGCCCTTCCATTTTTCACTTTCCCCCTATTTTGATGAAAATAACTCCGCTCGGCGCATGCGCAAAAGCGCGGAGGGTTTCCCTATCCGTTGCTAAACAATAAACTCATTAATCTTACGTTACATATTAGGCCTAATGTATATGTATCGATTCTACGTCGCGTCTTTGTCACGTGATTGCTGAAAGGCATTGACTATTTCTTTCCAAACTCCTCTATACCACATGGAGTATTTTGTCTGAATGAATTCACTTCTATCTTTACTTGCTTTCTTCTTGGTTCATCAAGACGCTTCTCAACTCCGCAGAAATTAATTTTTTAATCAAAGCTTACCCAAGTTACATTAAAAAGTATGTTGAACTTGTTAGCAAACTCGTTCGAGAACAGCGAAAGCAAAATTAGAAATTGCGACCTAATTTATCATTTTCTAGAAAGTAGCTAGTTGCTCGCGCATACATTAAAATAATGTACGGCCATCTTAAACATACTTTTTCCCGATTTGATTTTTTTCCTTTTCTTAATTTCGAGGAAAATTGCAAATAAGACAACTAAAGGTTGACGGAGCGAATATAATAATTTTTTTTTATTAACATAATTTATTTTTAAAGGACAGCAAAAAATTAATGCATTGAACGAAATCGTATTTCATGATGGGATATTTCGATCATATTTCATCATTTGCTACCTAACGTAGGTAAGCACAGATTGTCTTTAAATAATTCCTTATTCGACAGAAACGGTCCATTAGATTTGCCAATTTTTACTGTATCGTATAGTAATACTGTATCGTATAGTTTTACTGTATCGCATAATAAAATAGACAAAATTCGATAATTGGCTAAAAAATTCCTCGAAGTCGAGATCGGGATATATTTTGACGCTGAATTTGAAAAACTGCTTTTGGAATTAAGACAGCACAATTCAATAATCCACAATCATTGCGTTTTGTCTGAGTGAATGAGATCACGATAAATGAAAAACATAACAGCCTCAATAGTTGCGATTTGCATGTTTTCATCAGATTCAAACTGCGATCTTTATCGAATTGTGAGTAAGTTTCATGAAATGGAAGACTGCCTGTCTGTATGCGAATAAAATAACTTAAAAGAAACAGAGATTAATGAAATGTAGATCATAACCCTTACACGAAAATTGAAGATTTATATCAAATCCATCGGAAGAGGATTTTACATATATGAGGGATTTTATGTCTATATCAAGAGATCATTTTCTTTTATACAAACGGAATTTGTTTCACTATGCAGCGATTCTACGGAAATTCAAAAGAGTTTTTTTTATCATGGCGTTGTGCCATCCGCATTATATATAAATATTATATAAGTTTTAATTATTTTATTCATTAGTTTTTGAGTAGAAATGAAGGAAAATAATAATAAAAAATTTATGAAATATTATTTGAAAGTTATTCTTTCTATTGTATCCTTGCCCGAGTCCAAACAACCACTTTTGGGATTAAGACAGTCTCCTTGTGTCTATGTGTACGATAGTCCCTAAATTATTCTAAAATTATTTATTTAGATTTTTAGTATTTCATTATAGTGCAATCCTGTTTTTCTGACCATAATCTGATTAAGATAAATGCATACTTATAACAGCACATTAAAAAATAACTACATTGACATATAATGTATGATTCACGAATTTAAATCAGTGAATAAAAGTTTGAACACATTTAAAAAAAGAAATGCTAGTATGTAGAACATTTTGAAGAAGTTTCCAGTTGAGTTCCTAATGCGTGAACATTGTGCCATTTTGTTTCAAAGCTGAAACTTGACTAACCTTATCTTACAAATCGAAAACTGGTCTATTTGTATAGCAACAGAAATTTTAAATTAATAAATATTTGACATTTAATATCTTTTTATTCCTGATCACAGAGACTAAAACTCCTTATTCTAAATATTTAAAAGAACATTTTTGTCTTTACAACCGACTATTTACAATCCATATTTTTTGTCGAGCTTCTATGTTAATGACATTAAACCGAATATCACTTGCAGGTTTTCGATAAAGAAAAGGCATTTGTCCTTCGAAAATTTTACAATAGCATTAAAACAAGAAAAGAACGTTAATGGCGAGTGTAAAGTTATTACGATAATACAGCTTGACATAAATGGGTCCCAGAACACTTTCCGAAATCTTTTACGATCCCCTTAAAGAAACTACAATTACATTATCACTTAAGTCCACTAAAAATGCTTTTAGGCTCTGCATCACATACAAGCAAAAAGAGAAGAATGGTAAGTTTTTTTCCTCTCTCTCCTCCATTTTGCGGCTTTTTCTGGACGCTTTCAATGAGAGCGCTGCAAATTCAATAAACCTCAGCATAGGAAGAGGAGGAGTAATTTTTCACCTTTTTAACGAACTGGTATTAGATCCTCGGTGGAAGTTAACTGATTATTTTGCAGCTTTTTCCGTCCTTTAAAGTAAACTTTCATTATGTTTTTTCTTCTTCTTTTATTTTTTCGTTTGCGAAGTTTAGAAAGAGAAGGTATTGTCAAAAAATTCGACGTTGAGATTTTGATGAATCTCCATAATTCAGACATTTGAGTCTGAAAAAGCCATTCTTGGTTTAGTTTAGTTTAGTTTAGTTATATTAACGTCCCGTTTTGAAGCAACACGAGGGCTATTTTGGGACGGACCTCGTAATTTTGAACCTCGGTCAGATGACGAGGACGACACCTGAGCTGGCACCCCCTCTCCAAACTTCCACGCCACACCAACGGGTATTCCAGGCAGAATTAGCCGCAATTGAATTCGCAGTGAACTGGGCTGTCAAAGAGAAAGTGAAAGTCAACATACATACTGATAGCTTCTCTTCGATATCTGCCATTAATAGCGCAAATACCAGATCTGAATTCGTTAACAAAGTAAAATCAAACATCTTTAAGGCAAAGAACATGGTCGGCCTTTCCTGGGTTAAAGCCCATGTGGGAATTCCTGGAAACGAATTG
This sequence comes from Araneus ventricosus, assembly GCA_013235015.1. Lineage (NCBI taxonomy): Eukaryota > Metazoa > Arthropoda > Arachnida > Araneae > Araneidae > Araneus > Araneus ventricosus. The sequence goes on from BGPR01003446.1 coordinate 15,278, forward strand.
GCCGACCAACAAGCCAAATTGGCCATAACATCCGGTGAGAAATTTGTCATTCCTGCTCCCTACTCCCACCTCAAAGGCCTCCTAAAGAATTACATAGTAAACGAATGGAATGAATACTGGAATAGCTACGATTCAGCTTAGGGAATTAGGGTGAGAGGTTACATTAATCAGGTAAGCCCAACATTTTAAATCCATAATAAGTTTTTAATATATTTTCTCAGTGGACATGGTCCATTCCCATCTTACCTTCATCGCTTTAAATTCTTAGACTCTCCACACTGTATCTGCGGAATGTTGGGTGATGCAGATCATTTTATCTTCTCCTGTTCTCTCACCAAAGAGTTCCATCTAATTAAACCCGCAGATGAACACAAAAAAGCGTGGTTTAGCAATCTCTTAACAAATAGATAGGCTGTCACCAAAATGGTAGGCGCTTTCAGGACCAGCAGGAACATTTGCGATACACTGACACAGGAGAGAGACCATAACTGACTCCAATGATGTCTTGAGGGCCCGTGTTACTTCTATCTTATCATATTGAAAGACTGTTCTTACTCTTTTTATCTTTTACCATTTTGCCAAGGACTTTTCACTTGACATCTCCTCTCAGGATTGGTTTTTATTTCACACTTTCTACAGTTCAGCATTCTGTGCTCCTTACTTCCCGCCTGCTGAATCTTTCTTTTTTTTTATTATTTACATGAGTTGAGCTTTTTAAGAAATACTTTTTATTTTTTATTTAATTTTTCACTGAATGACAGTTCTATAGGTTTATAGCGCTCTCTACTCGTTTTTGCGTGTTTTTTTTACTTATTGTACCCTGTCGGTTCCTTGGTATGGGATTCTCTCGGCGCCCTATGGCAGCTATTGGTGCATTGGCCCCGACAATAGATGACTGCTCCAGTTCCCGAGTCTCTCCGCAGTTCTGGAAACCTGTTGCCACCAGTAAATTAAAATTAAAAATTTTTGTCGACGCCGGTAACAAAACTTCTGATTATATGTCCTGATTCAGACTGAGAGCCATCCCAGAACTCTCCCCATTCTCTAATTAGAAATTGATTGAATTCGAGATATTAATTATATTTATTTACAACCCGCTCCGGCCCAGCCTACACAGGAGGGTGTAACGAGATATTAATGAATCTTCACGGGTTAGACCGTCCAGAGCCAGAACAGTGGCGTAGCGATCGGGGGTGGGGCAATGGGGTATAGATGCCTCGGGCGCCAGATTTAGGGAGCGGCGTGGAGTCACAACATTACTTGCTTCATATTATTTTTAAAGCAAAATATAATGAGAAGGCATGAAAATAAACAAAGGCCCGGGTATCATTTACGCTTGCTAAGACACTGATGACGTGTGGGGTAGAAAAATCATATTACGATTCTAGTGTCACCCACACCCGCTAGGCCACATGTCATGTTCATAAAAATTAACGTTTCTGTCACTTTTTAACCCTCTGATTCCTAAGACCATTGGAATAGAGGGACCTCAAAAGACGAGAACGCCCGAGTTCCTCTTTCAAAGATAATGGAAATTCACCTCCCCGCTCAAAAACCACAATGACAGCTGGCACTGTCCGAATTCTAAGAAAAACCCCCTTTTCCCCCAACCCAACCGGGCGAGCCACTCTAACGAATAAAGCGCGCGTCGCGGGTGAGAAATCAACCACACTTAACAAAAGGGGGTGGAAACTTCGCAGTGATATTGGGACGTTTCGGACGGCCATCGTCTTTTGCTTGAAGAGACGTTTGGGACGTTCCCGTATCGATAGAGTTAAAGTCAAATAGGATGAGGGGCGAAAAAATACCATGCCCCGTATGCCGTTTAAACATGCTAAGCCATTGATGGTGACGGGGTGGACGCAAAAGGACGAACACAGCTACTGGCAACAACCGGTTGTTTTGCTATTTGGGGTCTCACGTATAAAAATCTGAGCATAGTTGCCGGCTTTCACATTTTGCAAACTCGACTTCCTTTGGTGCCTGCACTACATGGGTTGTATACGAGTACAAATTAATTTTGATGTTGCTTTCAGTTTCTTTTATTCATTAGTATTTCATTAGAAAATGACACCATCGCAAACTATTTATTTATTTGCGATTTGTTATTCAGGCATTAATGGCAATATTATTGTAAGTGTCGAGAAAAATTTGGGAATGATATGAATTCCAAAAGTATGGGAAATTGATTGATTTAACTTAACGGTAAGCACCAACAAAATAGCACAAACTTAAAATTTGTGTCTTAAGAAAAGTAAATGAATAAAAATAAATAAATAAAATTCATTTTATTAAAATTCGCCTTTACAACATTCATCGCAATCTGGATTTATGCAAGTATTTCCACTTATTATATTACACGCTGTGAGCAGAAAATGTTATTTACCTTTCTAAAAACTCTTTCGTTAAACAAGACAGGAAAAAACACTTAATGTTTTAACACATCATAAAAATAGCGCTTAAGAAATAAAATCACTTCACGCTCACCGATAAAAAAATTATACCTCATCCTGAAAAATTATCCTTTCAGTGAAGAGAATTAAGGATAAGCACAGCATCCATCTTCGTACAAAAATCGATGGAAAGTTAATTGGGCGTTACATCGCTCAGCTCTAAAACGAAGGATTGCTAAACATCGAGACATCAACTCTGTTTAGTGGATCAGCCAAATTTGCAGTGGAGATTACCGAATGATTCATTTAGCGTGCAGCTTTGAAGTTTCACTCCTGGACAAAATCTGTCACTCACTAACGCGATAAATCCTTCTATCGTTAGAAATATAAGCGTTATTAAATTGCTTTGTGAAATGTGTGATATCACACAAAAGTATGATAGGCGCTTAATGATTAATTTGCACATGATCACTTATCGTAAAAATATTGCAAAATTGGGGTAAGATGAATTTAATTTGTTTTTATATGCAGTAGACATTTTTAGCACATTCTACATGTAATTAAGTCGTTATAACGAGCGTCGACTACATGTAATTACAGGCGACGCTCGTTATAGCGACTCTCTGCATCCCACAGCAAAAGGTCTTTATATCGAGTGGTCGCTATAGTGGATATAATTAAAAACTGTACACATGCACGCTCAGCAGTTCCATATCAATAGGCGATTTTTAAAGAGATTCCAACTAAATACTCAACTTATTTTTATCATTGGTATTAAAAAGAAAATTTTATCAATTAAAAATATATTTCTAAAACAGATTTTAAAGTAGAAAATAAAGGGTGTTATATACTTACAAAACATTTATTTTCTAAAGAAAAAATCTGAAATGGTTGTTTGTCTTTTCTGCATATGTGTTTTTTGCAAAACATAATTTTCTATTTCAGTTAAAAATGATAAATAATGTTCTGCCTTTCAGAAAAACATTTTAAAGTCTCAATAGCACTTGAAACATTTTTTTATTCTAGGTTATTCTAATTTCCGCGCTGTGGTGAGTGGTGATTCTCCCCTCCCCCCGTCAAAGTTGAGCAGTAACACTGAAGACTCTACATCTGCAAAGTTTGGCAATATAATAATCAAGGTCATTTACGTTTATAAACATGTTCCTTCTGGAGAAATACCGGGAAGAGTGTTCGCTGAATTCGGACGTTGTATTGGGATTAGACGACACTGTACGGTCGTTATACCGGAAGTAAAATAACATAGTGCATTGGGAAACAGAGTTAGGGATTTTAGTCCTGATCCTTTTCCTGTCGCAAGCGGGTTCTCAGGCTGGAGCTAAATGACCCTATCAATCACTTCCACTAACGAGTGGTCCGCTGGTGACAGGCTGGACTCCCGGCTCTCTTTGTCGGCGTTTTAACGAGATGTCCGTTGTTGACAGGCTGGACTTCCCGCCGAGACACCTGCTCTGTTCAGTGACCCATGGCATGGGAAAAAAGTTACTGGTCGCTAATGATCTTGGGGGATCTTACAATACAATATGAACCATGAAATTCAATCATATTACACAGAAAATATAACATTTCTACATTACCATGGGAGTTTTAATGCAAAATGGGCAGAACATCGACTTGTTACACTTCAACTCTGAAACATTAAACATCAATATACTAATGACAAAAAAATATGAAACACCCTAAAAAATAAAATTTTAGAACGGACTTGCATTACTGTACTAAAATGTTTAAAATTATTTTTTTAATCAAAAGTCTGGAGGTAAAAACAAAATGTCAAAACTTGAAATGCTGAAAGCAACACTAAAAGGAAATTCAGCTTAAAAAATGTCACAGGAAACTTCCTAATATTCATTAAATATTAATTATAGGTGTGGTTAAAATTTAAGTTTACTAACACTATTATCTCGTGCTTTTAATATTTTTTGACCATAAGATTTTTGATTAAAAAGTCTTCTTTTTAGTACACTAATTAAAAGAGAGTTTAGTAAATTTTTTTTATTATGCAATTTAAAGACGTAAGAGATTACCCATTTTTGAAAGAGCTTCTGAAAGAAATCATAAACATGTGAGATAAAAGTTTCTAAAAAAGTACACCATTATTATGATCAACCTTTTACGGTCACTTCTCTAAGTTAAGTTTAAATTTAAAACAACGTTTTATCCTTACCAAAAGTCATGATATTTCGTCAACCAAAGCCAGATCGGAATAGCAAACGGTAAAATTTTTCTGGTAATTATTGGATAGTAGAGCGCGAGACTAATGACTAGGGATGGGAAAAACCTACCTGTTTTAGCCGAAAACCGGTTTTTGTGCCGGTCATAACCGTTTATTTTTTAAATCCAATAACCGGGTAAAAAAACCTGATCGGAAAAGAGGTACTATTTTAGGTTCGATTAAACAAAAATTTATCAAGTTATAAAGCTTTGAATTTCATCATCTTATGCCAATCAACGACAACCTCTTCCTTGAGGCGTCTGTTGGTTGGCGGATAACTGAAAGAGTCTTGATGAACGGATAAATATTGTCCAATGGATTGATTTCCTGTAAAAACAATAGTAGAATTTTTTTCTACAAACGGCGTTCGTTTTATCTTCAACACCGGTTATTTCAAAAACCGGTTATTTTCGCAAATAGCCATCCCTACTAATGACTTTTCCAAATACTTAAGAATTAATTTCCAGTTTATAATTCTGATTCGGAGAACTTATTTCGTCACTGCTATAGTAAAATTACCAATTATTGTTGTAAAAGACTTGTATAGGTAAGCTACATATGCTTTCAAATTGTTGTATGTAATATGAGATTGTTGTATGTTGTCACAAATTACCATGAGTGGACAGTGGTTCCAGCTGCTACATCAATATTTCTTATGTATTGCTGAGTGTATCTTTTGACATAAGAAATTTTGATATAACAACGATGATTTTTCTGAGGAAGTATTGAACACAACAGATGTGAATGGATTAAAAATAAGGATTACACTATACATAATTTGGCTTCCAAATGCAGGGAGAGAAAAAATTCTTTCCCTTATTATATCACGTTAGGACAAAATTACCGTTGAATATAGTTAATGTAAAATTTTTATCAATGCATATCCTGTTCTTTAAGTTATTATCGTCAAATGGCAGGCACAACTTGTCCACGGAGAATCAAAAGTTAAGTCTTACGAAATGGCGTCGTTGAAGGAAAAAGCGAAATGCATCTTGTGGATCCACGAAACCAAATCGGCCGTTGCTTTTCTAGGAATGTTTAAATGTTGTTGTGGATTCCTACGAACAGTAGCGGACTCACCAGGTTGCCAACTTGCCCGATGGCAAGTGGGCCCCCTTACGCATAAGTCAATATGGGTCCCCAGGATGTGTATGTATAAGAGAGAGAAAGGAAAACACTCTTTTTCTAGCAAATTTCCTGCGCCTTTTCTAAGCAAAATATCAAGTAGTTTTATGTTAAACCACCCAACCTTTTCTATGCAAGGCCGGGACGCATTAACCACAAGATTTTTATTCTCCTTAGAGGCTCCTGGCAACAAGGAGGAGATAACCTCTCTGTGCAAGAAGGATTTGATCCTTTGAGGTGGCTAAACAGCGCGTTTTATGTTGTTGATTGCGCAGTTGACTATCGTAGAACTAACGGACAAGCAAACTTGCCTATCTTCTAAAGCAAAAGAAAAAATTGCTCCAGGTATTCGCTGTCATCCTCTATAGTATGTTTGCACCAAATTTAGTAACTCTAGGCTCAATAGATAGTTCTGTAGAAGATCAAAAGACAATAAAACATCTACACATACATTAGCTTTTATTATTTGTAGGCTTTTTCACACAATAGCAAATGCATTACAACATTAATTATAATTAATGTCGTAATGCATTTAATATAATATTTTAGTTCCAGATGTGTAAAAATGAATGTTTGTCTTGCACACAAGTCTGCATTTTTTACTTGATCTTGATAATATTTGGCACATGTACTCTTCAAAACAAGAGGAAAATCAGTGTCAAATTTTCAAACTCCCTTGAAGTAATTAATTTGAATGTCAATTAATTAAAAAATTCAGAAAGATTTTGATGTTTTTTCGCGATATCTTCCAAAAATATAATTTCGCAAGAATAATTTTTACACCACTTTAAAAAATTTAAAAATAATCTTTTTAATGATATGAGTTTAAAGACAAATTACTTAAAAATTACTTGTAAAATTACTCCAATTTCAAAATTCCAAATCATCCAAAGAATTTTGTTTCGTATCTCTTACAATGGATGTCTTACTAACGGAGGGCATTTTTCTGTCACACATTGTCGCTAAAACCGTATAGGAAAAATATAACTTATGGAATTTAAAATCAAATAATTTTAATCATATGTTTGTTATTTTAAACGTGAAAGTGATATTAACACTGTGGAGGAGAAATTTATTCATTTAGATTAAATTATGTCATATGCAACACTCATGGATTCGGAGTTGGTTATAACATTAAATTTTTGGTGAGCATCTTTAAAAATAATATATTGTTACCAATTTATTGCTTTAGTTTGGAATTATTTAATTCTGCTTTGTACAGCGAGTTATTAAAATTTAATTTTGGGGTAGGGTGGACCTTCATACAAGGAGGCAAAACAAAACTGTCTTCACTGACAGTTTGTTTTGAGTCATAAAGATTAAAAAGTACTCAAATGAAATATCAATTCGTAGAATGCAGACGTGAAAAAGATTATTTCTGAATTCCAAGTCTTGTCAGTCTCACCTTGGTCAAAGTAAATACTTGAAAGCTAAGGAATTACAGGCCGTTTGGCTAAGATCGCCACTGAATGTGATCAAATACACTGGCATACAAAAGTTAGGAACATTTCGTAAAATGCGAGAAATTTGCAATTAAAACAAAAACTATCCTTCGAAATCAGTTCTGGAGAATCGTGTGACATTCAATGGAGTATCATATACATATTACAGTGAACATCATATACATATTACAGTTACAGTGAAGATTCGGTCACGAGGGCAATTAGGGGGACCACCAGAAAGGGATGAAGGCGAAAATGGAGTTTCACCTATCCTGTTTCGCAGGAAGCTGATAACGTGATGTAACTTTTATCAATGGTTATGGTTTAATGAGCATAATATTTACATGCATTTTCGTAAGCATAGCACAAATATTCGGGAAGATATAAATGTTTCTTTTAAAAAAGCCAAATTTTTCCGCATGTGTTTTGCTTATAACATGCAGAGTTTTCATTCAAATTATTCGAAATTTGCAGACCACTTGACAATATGTTACAGAAGTATTGTATTAAATTTTGATGTAAATACGTTGAATATTACAGGAAATATGAGTGTTTGTACTAAATAATTTTTTACTGCGCATGTGCGAGATACAGCAGAATTTTTCTTTCATAACTTCAAAGCCAGATATATAGAGCAACATTTTAAAAATTCCAGTTGAATCCCATTAAAATCCAGAAATCTGTCGGTATTTCAGTGGGGTGAATTTCAATTTCTCTTGAAGAGAAGCTAAATGATGAGGGTTCTTGCACAAACTGATATATTTTAAACTTTAATCTTCGAATGGCATTCTAGAAAATGCAATTTAAATAATGTATTTAATTTATAAGTGTTCATGGTATTTAGGATATTCAATTTTAGTAAAATTCACACAATGTTACTGTTCGAAGACTCAAATTTAAAATATACCAGTGTAATGTTTGGCTACCGTTGGCGATGGTTGATCGGATGCTTGGCGCAACTCCTCACTGGTCTAGGGTTGCTTTATGTAAACGAGTCAATTTGAGTGAAGACCTCGAGAAGCGAGGTGAGATATTTAGGCCCAGTTGTGGTCAAGTTTTTTTTTTTTTTTGGAATAGCTCTGGTGTTTAAGGTGCAAAGCACCGCACTGTATCTTTTATGTGTGTTGCTTGTCTTGTGTGTGTCTAAGTCTGAATATAATTGTTTTTCTAAAATCTGGTGTCTTCAATTTCAAAAAGACAGCAACACGACAATCAGTTTGTACAAGAACCCTCATCATTTAGCTTCTCTTAGAGAGAAATTGAAATTCACCTCACTGAAATGTCGACAGATTTCTGAATTTTAATGGGATTCAACTGGAATTTTTAAAAAAAATTGCTCTATATATCTGGCTTTGAAATTATGAAAGAAAAATTTTGCTGTTTTCGCACATGCGCAGTAAAAAATTATTTAGTACAAACACTCATATTTCCTGTAATATTCAACGTATTTACTTCAAAATTTAATATAATACTTCTGTAACATATTGTCAAGTGATCTGCAAATTTCGAATAATTTGAATGAAAACTCTGTATGTTATAAGCAAAACACATGCAGAAAAATTTGGCATTTTTTAAAGAAACATTTATATCTTCCCGAATATTTGTGCTATGCTTACGAAAATGCATGTAAATATTATGCACATTAAACCATAGTCATTAATAAAAGTTACATCTCGTTATCAGTTTTCTGTGAAACAGGTTGGGTGAAACTCTATTTTTGCCTTCATCCCTTTCTGGTGGTCTCCCTAATTGCCCTCGTGACCGAATCTTCACTGTAATATGTATATGATACTCTATTGAATGTCACGCGATTCTCCAGAACTGATTTTGAAACATAGTGTTCGTATTAATTGCAATTTTCTCGCATTTTACGAAATGTTCCGTAACTTTTGTATGCCAGTGTATTAGAAATTCCAATCTGTTATTTTCTTAACAAAGGGACTTAGGTGGTTTGAGATTTCTATATAATGTGGACCACTATGCCTTTTTTTTACTCTTTTACTCAGAAATTTTGTTTTCCTGTTACAGTTTGCATCCTAATAGACATGCATGGATTGAAAATATTAAATTAAATTTAAAAGAACTTTGTTTAAGGAGCTTGAAATCTATTTTTGAGTGTGCAATAATATAATGTTATTAGTGAAATCTGGAAGCTAAAGATCATGACCATATTAAGAAATTCATTGCCTGAGGAGAACTTGGAAATCTAAATTATATTCTCTATTCAAAAGGAACTTTTAGATTATTTGGATGTAGAGTAATTATTGATAGATTTGCACTGTCATCTAGTGAACTCAAAAGTTTGCTGACTTGCTCTTAATGAAGAGGACCACATTTAACACACTTCTGTACTTTTGAGTTGATAATATTTGAGAGTAAGATTTATTTTTAAATAAGTTGAAATTGTGAAATAATTTGCAATTTATTTTCAGTTAGGTTTAAAGAATTCTGAAAATTGCAATATAATTCCAAAATCACAGTATTCTATACAATCACCAAAATTATTTATATTTGGTATTTCTTACTTTCAATAATAGTGTATACTGTAATTAGTAATAAATATAACAGATTTTTAGATTAGGAATATATTTTATTAAATTATTATTATAATTAATTATTACTTAATATTATTAATATTAAACAATAATAATTAATTTATTATAATATTATTTATTATTGATTTCATTTATTATATTAGTGAGAAAGTAAATTAAAAAATGTAATTTAAGATTGCATTACAGATGTGATAAGACCCCTATTGACTCATGGCAATCACAATTTTCAGACCCAGTCCGCCACTGCCTACGAAGCTAGTTAATGATTTCGAAACATTGAAGACTACGATAAGAGAAGACGCGCCTAGACTTACAAAACACATGTTTGACAACAAGTAGCGAAAATAGGAATACGGCATTGGTGTAATAGTTCAGTCAACGAAGGCCAAAAATGGACGAATAGAAAAAAAATGGCGTAGCTTTGAAATTTGGCACAGTTGTTGGGGTAGTGTCCTAAACGACATACTAAAAGTCCCCGCCGATGGGGGGTGCGCGGGGGTACAGAGGAGGTTTAAAGGGGGCGTTTTCACTTTTTCTTAAATATCTCGAAAACTAGGGGCTCTATCGGAAAACACTCAGTTAAAAAATTAAACTACATGAAATTTCCTACAAAAAAAAGTCGTGCATTGTTTTTGTAGCATCAATAATTTAGAAGATACAGGGGGATTTAAAAGTTAATATTTCTAAAATTCCTTATTGTAATGGTAAAATCGATTAAAAGTGCTGAATCAACAACCCTCAGAAATACCTCATGCCCACACAATAATTATACGAGGGTAATATTGTATGTGTCGACAGTAGAGGTGGTATCAGGAGAGCGGGGTTGACAAACCTATTTGATGAACAGTCGTGCTCCCTTCCTCCCCTCACGTCCGTTCCCCTCCGCTAGATCCCTTCTACTCAGTTTTTTGGTTCTGTTAACGCTCCAAAAGAGTGTATTTAGACAGTATAATCTAAATCTAAATATCTTTGTTGAGTTTAACTTAAAAGCTCGCAACCAGTCTGTCACAGTTGGACAGAAACATTTTCTTGCCATTGAAGAAATAAGACCAGGCATGTTCAATTACTAACACAGAAAATAGCTGCTAAAGGAACTGAAACGAGAGTCGCTACAGAGGATGCTGATACTTATATTGTGAGATCTGGGTTAGAGAAAGCAACTTCTCATCTCAAGGGAAAGACGTAGATCTAGTCGTGTTACTGATTGTTTTGGCACCACCAGAAAGTAACGTTTATTTTATGAAGCCTGGCAAGGGAAAAGTCGAAGCTAAATTATTTTTACAAGAAAGCTGCAGAAAGAACTTTCTTTTGCCCAAACCATCCCCCTTTTCCATGCATTCATTGGCTGCGACATAACACCAGCTATTTATAGAAAAAGCAAAGGACTATAGTTACGTTGTTCAAAAATAAAGTGAGCCGGATAAAAAACATTGATGACATCTTACATAACCTATCATAAACACCAGATGCTGCCTCACAAGCCGGTGAGAAGATGTTCCTAGACATATTCAAATCCCCTGCTGATGAACATAATTTAAATAACCGTAGATATGCAGCATTTCTCAAATCAGTAACCAAGGTCAAAGCTTATCTTTTCTCAATTCCTCCAACCAAAGGAGCGGCGGAGAAACACACATTTAGCAATGTGTTTCTGTTTTGGCACCTTTAATGGTACCTGTACCAAAGGTGCACCTCTAGAAGAAGAGGAGGCGTTCGAACTTGATAATTTACTAGAAAACCACGGTTAATTTAATTACGAGCAAGTGTAAAAATGGGTTATGCATGTTTTTATGTAGGTATGTATGTATAAAAATAAAACTAGCATTTTCAACAACTTATTGTAATATTGTACTTTTTCAAACTGCTATAATATTCTAAACTATTCATAATAAGGACAATATGTAGGAATATTTTTGTAGGAAATTTAATCTAGTTTAATTTTGTACTTAAGTCTTTTTCGCTAGGATTCATAGTTTTCGAGATATTTAAGAAAAAGTTAGAAATTCCCCCCTTTTCAACCCCCCCCCCTGTACCCCCTTCACCAGGGGGACTTTTAATATGTCGTTTAGGTCACTCTCCCCAACAACTGTGCCGAATTCCGAATTTCGAAACTACAAATTTTTTTTAAAATTTACAATTTGTTGACTGGACTACGATTAGAAGGAAACTTGTGATGGGGAAATGATGTGAGGGTAGTAAGGGAGCATAATTGTTCATCAAATGGGTTTGTCATCCCCCCCCCTGCTCCAACACATGTAATAATATATAATTATTATATAGGCATGTGGTTATTATGAGGGTTATTGATTTTGCACTTTTAAAATCGATTTTACCATTATAATAAGGAATTTTAGAAATATTAACTTTTAACCACCCCCCCCTGTATCTTCTAAACTATTGGCCCTACAAAAACAATATAGGGCTTGTTTTGTGCGAAATTTAATGTAGTTTAATTTTGTAATGAGTGTTTTTTGATCGAACCTATAATTTTCGAGATATTTAAGCAAAACTGAAAACGCCCCCTTTAAACCCCCTTGTACCCCCCGCGCACGTCCCATAGGCGGGGACTTTTAGTATGTCGTTTAGGACACTACCTCCAACAACTGTGCCAAATTTCAAAACTACGCCATTTTCTTTTTCTATTTTTCATTCGTTGACTGGACTATTATTTTTCCTAGGCATGCAAACATACACAGTGGAGTTATTTTGAGATGTTTGCAAAATTTTATTTTAGATGTAATGATATTTATATGCTACATTCGTCTTTCAAGTTCTTCGAAATTTGACAACATAATACAACTCTAGTTAACCGAACTAAAGTGGAGGGAGCACACATTTTCTGTACAACAAGCTTCTAAACAATTTCAGTACAGCCGTGAACATCTATTATTATATTGTATCTAATTACATTATGTAATTCTGAAATGTTTCGAGTGTAAAACGAATTAAAAACTCTCTTTGTAGGCTACATTTATGCTCTTTATTGAAGTTAACCCTCCGTCGGGAACAATATTCACACCAGCGAGTTCGGGCGCAATGCCCCTGCCAGGCACAAGTAAATAATTAGTATTGTTAATACCCGTTAATTTTAATTTTATCATTCCAAAATTAATCACTGACCTTCTTGGGGAGGCTTAAAAGAAAAAAAGTGGGGTTATCATTGCAAAAATGTCTCATCTTCGCGATTATTTCTGTGCAGTACAGTACGTGTCTTTTTTGGATTTGCGATTTCAGAGACACTTCGGATAACCCAACTCAATGTCGGTTAACCGGGGTTTTACTGTATATGTGAAAATAGCACCTCCTGTTTCTTAAAAATAAGACTTAATTATAACTTAGCATAATTACAGCTGAAATATTTTTTATTCTTAAGAACCACATCGATCTAGTTGCAGATTTTCAACTCTGCGTCAGTAATTCGAGACCCAATGCCACACAGCATCTCTAATCTATAATGCTAATAAAGATGAATGTCTTTATGTCTGTTGGTGGTGTACAGAAGAGAGCGTAGAACGTAGAGCTACCAAATTTTGCCCGGATACACTTTGGATGCTGAAGATGTGCACCTCGGAGAAGTTTTTTAAATTTAAATTTTTTAAAACTTCTGAATAAGTTGATTGAAAAAAAATATGTCATTTTAAAGTGCAAAACATTATCTTTTCAATGATATCATTTTTATTATTGTATAAAATTTTATCTATTTTTTGTAAATTTTTTAAGTCATCAGAATTTTAACCCTTTATAGTTCTCTGGTATAAATAGTTACCACCTACGAAAGATTTTTTCTCATGTCTCGAAACATTATTGTAAAATGATAAATAGTTTAATTGGATGCTTAACATTCCATTGAGCTGAAATAATAACCTAGATAAACATTAATTTTATAGTTTAATCGTAATTAAATTCAAAAGTGTTAAGTATGCTTACCAATGCCCGTTCACAGCTTGAGTGTTTTCATAAGGAAATCATGTTACAGCATATGCCATTAAATTTCAACTCACGGAAATTTTTCAGAACTAAAACGAAGTCGTATTTTGTTCTTTATATCTAACACATTCTTATATTTAAATATCAGCATTTGTTACTGAATTTATTTAATTTAAATTCAACTTTCATTTTTAAAATTCAACAAAAACTGTTGATGCAGGAGGAGTTTCTATAAATTCGAGATCTTCCTGTTAATGATCTTATGCATATTTTGATTTAAATTTTGGTGTGTTCATTATTTAAATTCCCTAGTTTATGAGTTTTTAGTTCCTTTATCAGCACAAAATGTGGTTAAGATATTATTAGTAAAATTGTGTTAGGTTGCAACAGTTTTATTTTTATGCAATGTAGCGCTCCTCCTAGCCGTCCCATCAGATACAAAATGAACTTCAAAATTTAATTTAATTAATTATTTAATTTCAATTCGAATAAATTACATGGGTTTTTACTGACAAATTTACAAAAAGATGTTTTAAATTACCTAAATTAAGTGGTAAATATACAGTGGTACCTCCGAAAAGCGGACAGCCACGGGACCAAAAGTTTTGTCCGTTATTAGGAGGTGTCCGCTATTGGGGAGGACAACCTTTTCATAAAAAAGTTTTTGCACTTCTGTTTGACATTTGATTGAAAATTACGGCTGCAATTTTAATTAAAAAGGAAACATTCATTAGGTAAGAAAAGAATATTTAATACTTTACCTTTGAATTAAGTGCTAATCCTTTTATATTGTATTAAATAATCCCAAAATACAATGCATAATATTTTAATTACTACTTGAAAAAAATCTGTTAACAAAGATTGATTTCTCTTTTTTACACAGCAAACCTGTTTTCAAGGTGAATCTTCATAGGATGTAGCTTTTCTAGTCCCTCGGAATCTTCATTGTTCAGAAAGAACTGTTTTAATTGTTGGCTGTATTTCAGTGCTTCCGAATAATCTTTGATTTTGCAGTCTTCCATTGGCGATTCGTCATCATCATCCTCAGAAAGGGCCAGTGCTTCAGTGGTGTTCCGATGAATGAAATTGGAAACATGCGGTCTTCTTCTTCAATGGATAAATCGTCGTCGATCTTGACATACTCTTCAACGCTGACATTTGAATCCAAATTGGCTAGTAGATCCTCAAGTTCGTTTTCGTTTTTTTCAGTAGTACTGACAGTTGTCACTTCACTTGTACTAAAAAATACCGCCTTCTTAAAACATTTTAGAACGCACCCAGGTTCCACCTTTTCAAGGGCTGACGTAGTTCAGGAAATTGCATCCAAACCAGATACTGATTTTGCCAACTCTTCGCTGGATTCGCAGGAGGAAATCTGTGAAAACACATGTCTCAGAAGCAGCTTTCTGTATCCTACTTCAAAGCTGCGGAAAAATCCCTGATCATGTGCCTCTAGCATCGAAGTGGTGTTAGAAGGCAAAAAAACTAAATTAATATTTTTGAGCTTTAAATCATAAGGATGGGAAGTAGCATTGTCCATGAACAGAATGATTATTCTCTTTTGTTTTTCTCATTTTGTTGTCTAACTCCACCAACCAATCGCTCATTATCTCAGTGGTCATCCACACTTTCTTATTTGACTTCCACGAAACACTAAGTTTTCGTGCATCAATGTTCTTGAAACATCTAGGCTTCTTGGCTTTTCCAATAATAACTGGTGTTTCGAAGTCTCCCAGCATGTTGCAACACAGCAAAAGAGTGGGCCGCTCTTTTGAAATTTTCCTGCCACTAAATATTTCACCCTTAAAACATAAGGTTTTGTCCGGAAGGACGCGTTAAAAGAGGCCAGTCTCATCGGCATTGAAAATGTATCTGTCATCATATCCTTTAAGCAAAGATTTAAGCTTTCCAATCCATTTACTTCAATTGGATTTATATTTTCCTTCGCCACAAATCTGTTTAAAAGATATATTGTGACGTGTTCGGAATTTTTCCAGCCTTCCATTTGAGGCCTTAAAAGTTTCTAATCCCAAACTTTCACCGACTTCTCTGGCTTTTTCTTGGAGCAAAACACCACTTACAGGAATGTTCTTTGCACGAGCAGAACGAAACGATTTCATCAACACTTCGTCAATTTCGCTTGTTTCTGTCTTACGAAACTTCAAATTTTCGTTCGAATTCAGGACCTACATTTTTCGAATTCCTTCTTTATCCTTCAAAAGTTCAATAATCTGCGTTATACCAACGTGAAAATGAACGCTCAGCTTTTCCTTTTCAGCAACTTCCAAAACGTCGATTTTTTCTTTCAAATTCAATCTTTTCCTCTTCGACGCCATTTTAACACGATCTGAATCAGATTGCACTGTCGCACTAAACTGAATACACAAGTAAAGTTTTAGCCTCGCCAGTGACCAACGACAAAGCCCCCCAAAACAGATTTCGCGCCCCTAAATTCCAAGAAACACGGGGAGTTTTGGAGAATAGGAAGAAAGAAAGGGTGAGGGGGGCAAAAGAATGCCATTGTGCACATTTTAGGGTCGAATTCCATTCTGTCAAGCACGGAAGGGAGGAGTCGGGAAAAGTTCGTTGTAAAGACGCGTAAACATATATTTTTAGCTTGCTTGTTAGAATAATTTTGAAATGTTTGCCAAAATAATTGAAAGTTTTTCAAAAATACCTGTCCGCTATTCGGAGTGTCCGCTATCCAGAGG
Organism: Araneus ventricosus; assembly: GCA_013235015.1. Lineage (NCBI taxonomy): Eukaryota > Metazoa > Arthropoda > Arachnida > Araneae > Araneidae > Araneus > Araneus ventricosus. The sequence goes on from BGPR01003446.1 coordinate 31,664, forward strand.
GAATAACATGGATTGTCCTATATAAAAGGACTGGGACTCGTAAAAAAGTCCGTTAATTAGAGGTGTCCGCTATTCGGGAGTGTCCATTAAGGGAGGTACCACTGTACTTACCAGTGAACATTCTAAGATATTTTTACCCTTAATGCTCAGTGGTAAGTATGCTTACCACTTTCAGTTTCCCCTGAATGATCTCTGGTAAGTATATTTACCACCCCCTATTTCATAAATTATTTGATAAATCAGCAAACGTGTGATGTTTTTGTATTTATAACATCAGTTTAACATATAACCCCCCAAAAAATTATTTCGAGATGCCCCGGAGTTATGTCCTATAAAGGGTTAAGGTCGCTGGTTGCGAGAGTAGAAATTGAAGTAGGGGAGGCGGGACGTAGTAGCTGTAAACATCATGGCTGCGTGTACCTTCAAAACAAAATTATTATTGATGTAATCGCTTCGGCAGTAAATATACTAAAATTGGAACGATACAGAGAACATTAGCATGGCCCCCGCGTGAGAATAACACGCAAAATGGTGAAGCATACCACATTTTTAACACTGATCTGAAAAATAAGCTTAAGGTATCCGATTGTGTTCGGATACATTTTTTTGAAAAATAACTTGTATATATTTTTTAATGTTATTTTTCAACTGCATATGTTTTAAAACTATGAAAATATTGTAAAATTAGGCTTTCAAAATAATATTTTAAAAAAAAATGAGAAATTTGAAGAAAAATGACTAAAATATTTGCCTTACGCTAACAGCTATAGACAAAATCATATTCTAAATATACATGAATGCTTGTAGGAGTACAGTTTTATGACAGTTATCTGTGTTATGCTCTAAAATATTTCTTGTACTTCAAAATACTTTTGAGATATAGCTGAACATAGTTACTAAACTGGTAATTTTTCATAAAAAATGCTTTTCGTTTATATTTAAGCACGTAAAAATAATAGTTGATTTTAAAATTGACCTTAGTTTTTAGAGGAAAACATCAAGCATATTACAGAAAACAGTCTCAGAAAATTTCATATCAATACTTGAACAACTTTTTGAGAAATTATTGTTACGGTCGACAGTTTTCCTCAAAAATTTCATTTTTCAGAAAACACATTTCAAGTGTTCATGCAACATGAAATAATGCTTACATTTCGGAAAAAACAGCTGTAACTCCATTTGTTATTCACGTAGAGTAAAAAGTGAGACAGTTTTAAAACGCTGATTAAACAGGCTGTAAAATTAAGTCATAAAAAGATTTTTGATAATTTCATCAAAAACGACGATTTTAAACCAGTCGGATACCTTAAGCTACCTAGCCTTTTGGATTTTTTTTCTTATCTGAAAAAAATTCCTTCATAGTGATTGTAATTGATACTCACTACTTAATGGACTGTTCTAACATATGAATTCATTACGTCAACATGTTTTAGTCATTGGATGAATTCGGATCTCAAATATTTATAAGTCCATTAAAAATTGATTCTTTGATGCCAGTTGGAGAATGTGCGTTAAATACTGAATGTGTCCGAATATTTCATTTTTTCATTTATGACCACTTCTTGCAGTTTCAGGTATTGTATTAAAAAGAGGGAGAAATGTTGTTAAATCAATATTGCATAATAAAGAAAGATATTGTTCTAATTTTTACTTTCTCGTATACGAAGTATACAAAGTGAAAGTATTGTAATCGTCAAAAAATTCGAACTCGAGATTTTGACGAATCTCCACGTTTTAGACCTCCCTGAGTCCGAAAAACACAATTTTGGAATTATGTTTGTCTGTCTGTGAACACGATTATTCGAAAACTAATAGAACTAGAGGGCAGAAAGTTGGTATGTGATCTTGACACATAATTTGCAGATTTCTGTAAAATTTTGGACGAAATCCGTTTGCGGGAAGTCTGTCTGTCCGTCTGTCCGCGTTCACGTGATCACGATAAATAAAAAACTTGAATCGCTAGATGGATAAAATTTGTACATAATTTTATAATCAGGAATGTATGTCCGTATAAAAGTTTGGGCCCAATCTGTTAAAGGGTTGACTGTCTGTCTGTATAATCGCATACTTTTGAACACAATAGCTTCTTTACAAAATTACTTTGATAAATGAAACTTGGTATGTGAACTTCGTACCTTAATGGTAGATTTGTGTCCAATTTTTGTGTCAATCGGTTAAAAAAAGGGCGTTCAAATTGCAAATTTCGTTTTCTTTATTTACACCCAGCCCTATTGGTAATCACACCGGCTTCTAATTGCACTTCCGCGTTGGGCGACCTTCGGAAATCGTGGTATGACGTTTCGCTTATTTTTTTCTCCACTGCATTAGGGGTTCTTGTTCGTTTTACTTCCTTTTAGCTTATTTTTTTCTCTCCATGTGTTAGGAGTATTTGAGAAAGTTTAGGGGAGAACACTGCCGCTAGTTGAAATTGTTTTTAAATTTTTAGGAATTGTTTTAAATTTTTAATAAGTACAATTTATTAATTTTCCCTTTATCTTGCATTTCTATTCGTATCTGATGACTGACATACAGTTTAATATTTTTTGTTTTGTATAAAGCCTATCATGAGTTTTTAATTTTTTTTTAACGCAAAGATGACATATTTGAAAAATCTAGAAGTTGTATCAAAAGCAGTTATCTCGCCGATCATCTGAAGAGGATGAAAAACTTTTTTAATCTTTATAAACAATTTTTTGCTGAAAATATTCTTTTGAGAAAACTTAATACATTTTTTTCTCTCCTTCGGAAGTTAGTTTATTTTTCGCATGTTGGGTTCTAATAAATACACTCAGTTTTTATTTTACTTCTAATTGTTATTCTTATGAAAACAAAATTCTTTCAGCATTGTTGTGGCTAATATTTTTATCCAGATTGGACCAGAATTCAGTTTTAGAATTCGTTTCTTAAAGTCCAGGTTGCTACATAAGCAGTAAGTTTTAATTCACACTGAGAATTTACGAGGCATTTTCTCTGAATTTAGAATTTATTTTAATAATTTCTACTGAATTTCTTCTGAATTTATTTCAATATTTTCTTCTTTTAACAAATGCATTTCGTAGAAGTGCATTTTATCGTTGAGTTTGCGCTTACTGCAAAATTAAATTTTTCTGGAAATAACACAAAAAAATTAAATTTGTAATAATTCTTCTATAATATGATCCAGGAATTAAATCATTTTTGCATTAAAAGATGCGGTGCTTTAAATTAAAAAAAAATACAGAAACCAATAACTTATTTTATAACAAAAACTTTTATTCGTGGCACAAACATTCCGTAACACATACAGATTCAGGAAGGTAACGGAATCAACAATTATATATGTATATATTTATATATAAGGACTACAAAGACGATATTCTCGCACATTGGATGTGAGCATCAAGAAATGAAATATGTGCTTCTATTTCATATAACATCTCACATTGTACAGTTCGTTTAATACAGTGGAATCTCGATTTCAGAACAGTTTGAAACATTTTCTAAAGCTTTGTTATAACAACAAACTCATTCAGCTTCAACTAAGTTATTTCAAAGGCCAAAATTTAGCTCCTTTACTTGAACTCTTTTGCGTTCGTTTCATTTGTCAACAAGTTAACAAGCACTTGATTAAAATTATTATAAATGCATAAATTATTTGCAAAATAAATAAAAACAGTAACCTAGTATTAGTAACCCAGCAACAAGCCATTGTTATGTCAGAAGTTAACCCTCAAGGAATACTTCTTACTATATTACATATTTTTTATTACTAATTTTCACCAGGTTTGAATCATATCTTGTAGGCTGGATAGATCTGCCACATCAAGAAATCAATTGGCCAATGAATTAAAATCAAGTTTCTTATATATTAAATGCTCAATGATTCATGATTTCTAATTCCTTTTTTCAACCCACTTTATTCAACGTAACTTTTTTTCAATTTATAAAGATGATATATTGTAATCAATTTTTAATTTGCTTCCTGAGACGTTAGAGCTTTGAAAGGTTGCACATATGTGTACTCTCGATGACAATGTTCTATTTTAATATTTTCTGATTAACATTATTAAATCATATCTCATAGGCTGGATCGATCTGTCACATTAAGAAATTAATTGGCCAATGAATTAAAATCAAGTTTCTTATATATTAAATGCTCAATGATTCACGATTTCTAATTCCTTTTTTCAACCCACTTTATTCAACGTAACTTGTTTCAATTTATAAAGATGAAATATTGTAATCAATGTGTACTCTCGATGCCAATGTTCTATTATAATATTTTCTGATAACATTAATTTCAGCTAATCGACTAATATAATTAAATTTTGATTCTATACCAGTGGCGCCACCTGGAAGTAAATTTGGAGAAAATTAATTTCAAGATTCTATAATATTTATTATTTAAAATTAAAAACTAAAAAGTCGAAAATAGTTACGTTAAAAATTTCTACTTTTTAGTAACAAATAATAACAATTTTAAATTAAAAATTAAAAAGTAGAAATATTTAAGATAAAAATTTCTACTTTTTAGTAAAAAATAAAAGTGTCATTTTAAGAACTGTTTTAATTAAATTTATTTGCCAATAAATATGTGAAAGATGTCTCAAACGAAATAAGAATTTGTGAATGTATTTGTATTTGAAAATTCCAGGACTCAAGAATTATTGCTCCAGGTATTAACCTGGAACAATAATTCATGAGTATGAAAGCTCATAGCAAGAAAACTGATATTGTTAAAAATTGAATTAGTTATGAAATCGTTTGCGATTATTTATCTGTTATATCTTGCTGTGTCCATAAAATTTAAAATTTTTAAATTAACATTTCAATGTGCCTACATAAATAAAATTCGGAATCTTTTATAAAATAATAAGGTTGAATACTCCCGTTTTTGTTTGTTAAGTATTAAATAAAATTGCTACAGGCCAGTTTTGTCTGATTTCTCGTTCGTAAATACACATGCAAGACATAATACATTTTATACCAAATTTATGCATGAAAAGATCTATTCAATTTCACTGCATAAAATGGGTCTGAAATAGCTTATTGGTATTTGTTTAATCGTTTCAAGTAAGCGCAAATTCCTTACATTTTTTCCGTAGATCATTTCAATATCTTCATACTATTACGATTTGTAATAAAATAAATAAATAAAAAATTTAAGGTATAAGCATTTATTCATGCGAAAAAATGAACGCAAAAGTTGAAAATAATTTTTCTGATTACAATAAAATGCATGGTTCGAATAAAAGCGTGGGCGCTTATATAGCACCTTATATTTTGTATGTATTTCCTTAAACAAATGGAATATTCCTAGAAGGTAAAGGCGCCTACGCTTTTATTCGAACCATGCATTTTATTGTAATCAGAAAAATTATTTTCAACTTTTGCGTTCATTTTTTCGCGTGAATAGAAGCATATACCTTAATTTTTCATTTTTTAAAATTTTTTTTCTACTTTTTAGTGACGACTGACACGAATACACACGACATGTTAGGCATAGTAAACCAAATTCAATTACCGAATTCTCCAATATAAAACACATATTAAATATTCATTACGAATATTACATATTAAGAATTTGAAAAAAGTGCGACATAGACCGAGAGATGAAACTTTGAGTGCAAAACGTTTGGCGCACACGAAGTAAAAAAAAAATCTACTTCTGGTTGTTGGCGAATTCTAACAGAAAGTAAACCCAAGACGTGTAGAAACACGAGCTATTACTTCATCCATCGGTGCAGCGCCGGAAGTATAGCGTATTCTCTGGTAGCTTCGTGGTGTTGTTACAACTCTACTTAACCTGAGGTTACCACCTTCCAAACTTTATCGCCCAAATATAGGGCTGAAATTTTAATATCATTTTGTTAGGTTTAAAATAGGTATAGATCGCAAATTTTTTTGCATAATATTGTATTGTCACCGGAAACCCACCACTGTGCTAAATTTCAAAGCTGTAGCTCGATTGGAAGTGGGTAAGAAAACGATCTCAAGATTTGAGGGCACGACAGTCAAGTTGAATAAAAGCTTATAAAAAGAATTGATACGACAACTCTTTTTTTTGTATTTAAAAATACATTGATAGATAATACATAACAATGATTAATCAAAGTGACTCACTGACACATTTGATTATTTTGCGGTATCTAACATTTTTTTATGTCTTTTTAATACATCACATATCAAACATGGGCGCATTTAGAAACCCAAAAGGATTTCAAATAAATAGGTCTCACGTTCATCATATTTCGACATGATAATTTTTCAAGAATACCTTCATGTGCTATACTCTTAGATTTTATGGATGGACACTTACTTCAGTATATAAATTAATTCTAATCATAACAAATAATTTTTTTTATGAAAATTAAACATAGTTGAGTCACATGGGTGGATATGACACTTAAGGACACTTTTGATTTGAGGATAAATAACAGAAGAATTATATGAACATTACATACAGTGTTATTATAATAAACATTATATATGAAATTCAATTATGGAATAAATAACATTGATTACCAGTGACATGATGAAAATATCAGATAATACACAGGGTTTCACATTTCTATCTTTGCCATATAGGTTAAAGTTACGCATAATATTTACGAGTTAGCACAATAAACAGAAATATTACTATTAATTTGCATTCTGTTGACGTTGATGCGTAAATGCGTTATTAAATATTCATAAACTGTTGATTTAACATCCATAATTGTAATATGATACAAAATATCCCATTAACTGTCTTATCTTGTAATCCTAAGAAAATATTCTTGAAATAATTTAATTCATGAAAGATTTGAACAGAAAACATTTTGTATCACGGTTTAATATTGTTTTGTTTATGATTTTCTATGGATAATAAATATTGAAAAATAAAATTTCTGCTGATTTATTTTCATTAAATTCAAGTTAGAGCAATTTTATTCCTATTACCTGGAGTTTATTGATTATTAAGCGCAGCTTATTATTAAAAACTAAAAGCCCTTACATTTTAAAGACAGGTAATATAATGATTAAAAAAAATTCGATAATAAGCATTTTTAAAAATAACTATAAAGACATTGACAGCTCTAAAAGTTTGAAAAAAACTCACGCATTAAAAATGCCATCATTCAAGATGTTAATTAAAATTAATGACAGCATTTCCTCGATTATTTTTAACACTGAATTTATTACTTAAGCATACTGGTAAATTCCTGACATAAAAGAGAGGTAAAATTAACTCAACATTATTTCCGATACTTGCTATTTTTAGATGAATAAAATTTTTTTAATTATCTTTCTATAAGATGAAAATTCTTTAAAGACCATGTTCTATCTTTTAAAGCTTTCCATGGGTTTAACAATTTTTAAATATGAATGTTTATATTTTAGGAAGCTTTCTAACAGTGTATGAATATCAGATAAAAGTGGCAAGCATGTATCAATTCTCTGTTTAGTTTTGTTTCAGTTTCGAAATAAAGATTTTTGTAATATTAAATAGGTTTGTAACGGTAGAAATGGCAACATGGTTGTCATTCTAAAGTTGATCCTGTTTACAATTTAAAATGTCTATTTTTAAATGCTGCAAAAGGTTTAAGATTTAAAGATTTATGCATGACTTCAGTCATTATTAATCGTTTTGAAAGTAATTTTAAGCTGTTGTTAATCATAAACTGAGACTGTTATTAACCTTAGGATATAAGACCTTATAACCTTATATAACCTTAGGTTATAATAAGAAGTATTCCGGAAATAAGCCGTAGCATGAAGCTCGCAATGCATGTCCGAATTCAAAATCAAACTCCAGCTAAGATATTCAATCAGATGGTTTTATTATCAGATGGCTTATTTCAACGTATGAGGTATGCATTTGAATATGAAATAACAATACTAATGCATTTTTTAAAATAAATAAAAATGAAATATAAAGAAAAAAATCACAGAAAAAGTCTTTAAAAGAGTCTTTTGGATCAAAAATTAAGCAAAATCCTGTCTCACTTAAGAAAAAGAGTAGATCCATCCTTAATTTACTACTGAAATAATTAGTTTTTTGTAAGAGGAATGTGATAGGAACCTTATGTTGATATTAAGTGTGTCATGTCAAACAGCTACTGAAAACCACAGAAAAATGTCTTTAAAGAGTCTTTTGGTGCAAAAATTAAGCAAAATCCTGTCTCACTTAATAAAAAGAGTAGGTCCATCCTTAATTTACTACTGAAATAATTAGTTTTATGTAAGAGGAATGTGATAGGAACCTTATGTGTTAATTAGTGTAATTAACACATAAGGTAATTAATATTATGTGTTTCATGTCAAACAGCTACTGATGTCTATATTTGTTATTAGGTTGGTGCAAAAATAATTGCGTTTTTCAATTCCTACTATTAGTTCACACACTCCCTATATATATTTATTTATATATCTTGTTCAAATTTTCAATCGTTAATAAAATAGTTTTTATTCATCCACTCAAGTTCAACTACATTTTTTAAAACTTGTAGTGGATAACACTTGATGTTAATACAGTTTTTTTCAAATATTAATTCATTAATTAAATTTAATTAATTAATTTTAGTTTTATATGGGAGAAAGCATACGTCGCCTTGAGTCGTTTGGTTCAAATTTTTCTCAATAGATGGAGCTAGGTTTGCCAGCTTCTAGACCTAATATTCTTTGTTTTCTGGTATGTTCACGAAGGCGTAATTTTTTCAAGTATTTTTGTCAGTGACGAAGCGTGTAGATCGCTGACCTAAGTAGGAATTGACTGTAATTTTTTTTATATTACTTGTTTTTATTTCTAATGAAAGCACTAATCCTGACACAATGAATAAACTTTTATCAATTATGTAGTTTAAATTTTAATCGATAACAGTTAGCCATTTTTTTGCAACTTTATTATCCCACATTCATAGAACTTCTGGTCCTTATGAACAGAAAACAACTGAACCAAGTGCAATTTCTCTTCACCATTATCATTGCCACTTTTACCATTCAAAGTGTTTTGTGAAAACATAAATAAATGATAATTTGATGGTCATTACAATGTTACATCCATCATGAAGTTCTGACTTCATAATGAATTTAACATCACTTCTCAACTAAACTCCAACAATTTTTTCGCGAGTTAATAAATATGTGCTGATCTTCCATTATCGTGGAGAAACGTCATTCCTAAACTTTTTGCCCTATTCAGGACATTTTCCCTTTGATTAGTTTATCTAATTTCATCAGTTTTTAACCGTATGCATTGAAGCAAATAAAAATACATATTATCAACAAATTAATGGCATAATATTCCTTCGAAGAATTTCAGATTTTAATCTGGTTAATCTCATCAAGATTTCTCCAGGATCTTTTCATTTGATGTTATTGCAAACAATACATTTTTTATCACATTTATCATTAATTTTTAAAAATGGATCGTTTTCAACACGATTGGCGTGTAAACTGCAGATTTGATATGATGTTTCCATTGAATTTCTTTTAATTAATGTGGAACTATAATATCAAGCTTTCTAAAGCTCCCTGCTCTTACAAACGCATCTTGATGGTTGAGAAACGAACAAGTAATCTCATCTCATGTACTGAACTATGACCATGCGAATCGATTATGAGAATCATTTAGTCATAATCAACTTCAGTAATTCGGCAGAAACGTTGGCCACCTTTTAGTGGAAAATCAGTTGGAAGAAATTTGGTAAGCCATCTATGAGAAGAGAGTTATAATAATCATCAACACTTTAAATTCCTCGCAGCTCTTTGTGTTCATCAACTGATTTCTTCCCTTTGCGATCACATCAGAAAATAAAATTTGACGGAAGTTATCTTTATCGCACTCCATGTTAAAATCAACATCATGCAAAGAGCTTAAAACAGCTTAACAGCTTAAATAAAATTATGCACAACTTTCGTCAGAAGCAAGGTTAAAGTAACACGAATCTAAAATTAAATGAAATGAATAGCATTAGTGACAAAAATTATTGAAAATAATAGCTAAACTTTCTGCTTGTGAAAACAGCAAATGTTTTTGCACCATTCCAATAAATTTTATTTCGACTGCATGAATAAGTCAGGTTTGTAAACTATGCCGTAACAAGAAGCAGTCAAAACCCATTAATTTCACTCATATTTTTTATTATTCACCTACCAACCTGAATTTTCCATTTTTTTCCTTAACATAAACTCTATCCAAGTACTTAACAGCAAATTTTAATCAAACCCTCATGGCCACCAGCGAATCCTAAATATATAAAACTTCCTTTCAAAAGAAACTAATCGAAAATTCTGATGACGATTCAGTAATCGCTGGTCCAGTTCCAGTTCTCATCGATTACAACATCTATTTGAACTCTAATTTGTTCCAAATAACCATCTCTCGAATGATTAAAACCTGATTGGCTCCTTGGTAAATATATCTTCATAACATGTTAATGTCCCCGAGACCACATTAGTTCCATCCAAGCACACAGTTCTGAGATTTGCGAAACTCTGATTAATAAGGGCGACGCTGGTAAGAGGCCACGAGAATTTCCAGATCTTTCTGGTTGGCTTCACACGCGCCAAACCTCTGCTCAGATCTCATGAATTTAAATTTCGTCAGGCGTGGGCTCTGGATCAGAGCTTTGCTGTGAGAATCAAATGTGCTAGAGGTGATGCATCAGCAAATTCATGAGTTGGCTTTGGGCTGCATTGTTTATTCGAGAAATGGCTGCACGTTGTTGTTTGATGCCGGGAAGTGTAAAGAATATGTTAGATAAGAGCTTTTAGGTTAGAGACATGATTTTCTTGAATAAATATCGATATTTTAGAGTATGTTAAAAATTTCGATATTCCAAGGACAATTGTCGGAATTTTATTAGCTATATTTTATAATAATGTAACTTGCAAAAAATTGAAAACAGAATTTGGTTTCTATATCTATTGCAACTGAATTATTTTTTATATTTAGGAGGAAACAACCGCGAGGAAACAAAGCATTTTCTACCAAAATCTTAATAAATTCATTGCATTTGATTTCAGAAACACTGGTTTAGAGAATAGTTTGTATATTTCGAACTCTAAAAGCATTTAATCAATTCTAATTTTCGTAAAAATTTTGTAATTCAAAAAAATTTAATCAGTGAAATAAAACAAACTAAATTATTAAATAAATTTTAAAAAAGAAGAACAACTATCTAATCCGCAAAAAGATGGTATTCTATATCACTAAAATGCAATGAAAAATATATGCTTATGAATGTAGTTCATGAAATAAAAAAATTTGGCTTCCTGTTGCAATTGCTATTTCATGATAAATTTTTGAATGCTTTACACTACAACGGTCATTGCTATTCTATACTTTTTTAGTTTAGACTTCCTAATATAAGGTTTTCAACTGAAACAAAGCCGAGCTTTATGTGGATATATGTGTCCGTAAATATGATAACAAAAGTCGGTACATAGACACATTACTTATTACAATCGTTAATCGTGTTCATTCAAGCGCTGTGTTGCTTTATAATTATGTTGTGTAAATTTACATCTTAATAAAATTAATTAATTTCCTTGATTAAAATTCCCTTTGCTGATTTTTGCTATTGAATTTTACGGTATATGCCAAAGCTTACGTTACAAATATCTTACTCATATAAATTTAAATATACAGACATATCTCATATTGTCACTCACTCAGAAGTTGCGTTATGTCTGAGCCAACATATACAGGTGTATCCAAGAGTTCTGGCACTTAACATCATATCCTTCGAGACATTAACTGTGCGCGGCAATGCGCTGTCCCACCTTTCATGTTAAATGAAAGATATCTGGTGTATGGTAGAACATAAGCATCCGTGATTCATGCGGGGTTGCTACAAACGTATTAAAATTACCACCTTTAAGCTGTATCGCCATCTTTGGAGTAAGGAAGAAATGTCCAGGAATTAATTGTGGTGATAATGTTGGGAGTGGAAATTGTAACTTAGGAGCACAGAGAGACACTCACTAGTTGGCAACGTGTATTATGATATTGGAAAATCCATTCTTTAGCAAATCCGCTCTGTTTGAGAAAATGCTCCTTTTCTTATTCCACAGAAAGCTGCATTAAAACTCTCTGTTGATGAGTGGAACCTGAGAGATGAATTCACTACGAACAAAGCACGACGAGCATTGTTCCTATACTCGAGACATTGCCTCATCAAGATTGCCGAAACATTTCCAGTATTTATGTGACCCATTTTACTGTTCAACACAAAATTACAGAAATTTAATTTTGCGTTGTACTACAATACCATCCTTTCGTGAACTCGCTGTCTACTACACACACAACATCATAACAACAGTGAAATAATCAATAACCGACTTTATAACGATATCACTTGAAAAGCATACCTACGTATGGAACTGTCAAGTAAAAATATTTTAAATCTTGATAATGGTATTTATCGGTATTTTTTTGTAAAGATAACATTTATTACATATTCTGATAGTATAATGAAACCTTCACTCTTAAGAAAACGGTTTTAACTGCAAAAATATTTTAGAATGTGTAATTTTGTTCAATATTTTAATTTCGTCCATTTATCATAGGATTATATAGTTAGAAAAATGAATTCTTTTATGCAGTACTAGTTTCTTGTTGCTGAAAAGAAATCGTTGACGTTTCAACCATAAATTCAAAATATTTCAATTACGATTTATATAAATATATTAAAAAAAGAATAATGGAAATGAATGATTATACTCTTTTAAAACCTTATAAATAACAGGGTATACAGAACATTCATTGAATCTCACAAAATTTATTTCTCTTTTATACTGATATATCTAACGTTTCTCCATTCTTTGTTATCGTACATTTTAAGTAAACTGTCAGTTGAACGACAAATTATGTTCAACATAATAAACATTTAGAGTCAGAAAGTGAAACACATAGTCTTAAATTACTTTGGTGACATAGTTTCCAATGCAATGAATAAGCTGAGCACAACTTTAACATGGTACAAGTTGATTATGAGACTTTGGAGCGCCATCTTCCCCTCTATATTCACTGACTGGTAAAGGGCAGTTTTTGGAATACCATAAATATACGGTCTGGTGGGAGACAGCTGATGAGCTCTGCTTTTTATACAATAAAGATACACTTAAGGATCAGCAAGCTCTGGAAATCACGGAGACG
>BGPR01003446.1:101518-126743 GCA_013235015.1 Araneus ventricosus
AAAATAAAAAAGTAGAAATATTTAAGATAAAAATTTCTACTTTTTAGTAACAAATAAAAATGTCATTTTAAGAACTGTTTTAATTAAATTTATTTGCCACTAAATATGTGAAAGATGTCTTAAACAAAATAAGAACATGTGAATGTATTTGTATTTGAAAATTCCAGGACTCAAGAATTATTGGTCCAGGTATAAACCTGGAACAATTATTCATGAGTATGAAAGCTCATAGCAAGAAAACTGATATTATTAAAAATTAAATTAGTTATGAAATCGTTTGCGATTATTTATATGTTATATCTTGCTGTGTTCATAAAATTTAAAATTTTTAAATTAGCATTTAAATGTGCCCACATAAATAAAATTCAGAATCTTTTATAAAATAATAAGGTTGAATACTCTTGTTTTTATTTGTTAAGTATTAAATAAAATTGCTACACGCCAGTTTTGCCTGCTTTCTCGTTCGTAAATACACATGTAAGACATAGTACATTTTATACCAAATTTGTATATGAAAAGATCTATTCAATTTCACTGCATAAAATGGGTCTGAAATAGCTTATTGGTATTTGTTTAATCGTTTCAAGTAAGAGCAAATTCCTTACATTTTTTCCGTAGATCAATTAAATATCTTCATACTATTACGATTTGTAATAAAATAAATAAATAAATAAATTTAAGGTATAAGCATTTACTCATGCGAAAAAATGAACGCAAAAGTTGAAAATAATTTTCCTGATTACAATAAAATGCATGGTTCAAATAAAAGCGTGGGCGCTTATATAGCACCTTATATTTTGTGTTTATTTCCTTAAACAAATGGAATATTCCTAGAAGGTAAAGGCGCCCACGCTTTTATTCGAACCATGCATTTTATTATAATCAGACAAATTATTAAAATGAATTATATATATATATACCTTATTATATTTACCTTATACCTTAATTTTTCATTTTTTCATTTATTTTTTTCTACTTTTTAGTGACGGCTGACACGAATACACACGAAATGTTAGGCATAGTAAACCAAATTCAATTACTGAATTCTCCAATATAAAACACATATTAAATATTCGTTACGAATATTACATATTAAGAATTTGAAAGAAGTGCGACACTGACCGAGAGACGAAACTTTGAGTGCGAAACCTTTGGCGCACACGAGGTAAAAAAAAATTCTACTTCTGGTTGTTGGCGAATTCTAATAGAAAGTAAACCAAAGACGCGTAGAAATACGAGCTATTACGTCATTTATTGGTGAGAGCCGGAAGTATAGCATATTCTCTGTTAGCTTCGTGGTGTTGTCACAACCCTACGTAACGTGAGGTTACCACCTTTCAAACTTTATCGCCCAAATATAGGGCTGAAATTTTAATATCATTTTGTTAGGTTTAAAATAGGTATAGATCGCAAATTTTTTTGCATAATATTGTATTTTCACCGGAAACCCACCACTGTGCTAAATTTCAAAGCTGTAGCTCGATTGGAAGTGGGTAAGAAATCGATCTCAAGATTTGAGGGTACGACAGTCAAGTTGAATAAAAGCTTATAAAAAGAACTGATACGATGACTCTTTTTTTGTATTTAAAAATACATTGATGGATAATACATAACAATGATTAATCAAAGTGACTCACTGAAACATTTGATTATTTTGCGGTATCTAAATTTTTTTTATCTCTTTTTAATACATCACATATCAAACATGGGCGCATTTAGAAACCCAAAATGTCTTCAAATAAATAGGTCTCATGTTCATCATATTTCAACATGATAATTTTTCAAGAATACCTTCACGTTCTATATTCTTAGATTTTATGGATGGACACTTACTTCAGCATATAAATTAATTCTAATCATAATAAATACTTTTTTTTATGAAAATTAAACATAGCTGAGTCACATGGGTGGATATGACACATAAGGACACTTTTGATTTGAGGATAAATAACAGAAGAATTATATGAACGCTATAACATTGCATACAGTGTTATTATAATAAACATTATATATGAAATGCAATTATGGAATAAATAACATTGATTACCGATGACATGATGAAAATATCAGATAATACACAGGGTTTCACATTTCTATATTTGCCATATATGTTAAAGTTACGCATAATATTTACGAGTTAGCACAATAAACAGAAATATTGCTATTAATTTGCATTCTGTTGACGTAGATGCGTAAATGTGTTATTAAATATTCATAAACTGTTGATTTAACATCCATGATTGTAATATGATACAAAATATCCTATTAACTGCCTATCTTGTAATCCTAAGATAATGTTCTTGAAATAATTTAATTCATGAAAGATTTGAACAAAAACCATTTAATCACAGTTTAATATTGTTTTGTTTCTGATTTTCTATGGATAATAAATATTGAAAAATAAAATTTTAGCTGATTTATTTTCATTAAATTCAAGTTAGAGCAATTTTATTCCTATTACCTGGAGTTTAGTGAATATTAAGCACAGCTTATTATTAAAAACTAAAAGCCCTTACATTTTAAAGACAGGTAATATAATGATTAAAAAAAATTCGATAATAAGCATTTTTAAAAATAACTATTAAGACATTGACAGCTCTAGAAGTTGGAAAAAACTCACACATTAAAAATGCCATCATTCAAGATGTTAATTAAAATTAATGACAGCATTTTCTCGATTATTTTTAACACTGAATTTATTACTTAAGGATACTGGTAAATTCCTGCCATAAAAGAGAGATAAAATTAACTCAACATTATTTCCGATACTTGCTATTTTAGATGAATAAAATTTTTTTAATTATCTTTCTATAAGATTAAAATTCTTTAAAGACCATGTTCTATCTTTTAAAGCTTTCCATGGGTTTAACAATTTTAAAATATGAAAGTTTATATTTTATGACGTTTTCTAGCAGTGTATGAATGTTAGATAGAAGTGGCAAGCATGTATGAATTCTCTGTTTAGTTTCGTTTCAGCTTCGACATAAAGATTTTTGTAATAGTAAATAGATTTGTAAAGGTAGAAATGGCAACATGGTTTTCATTCTAAAGTTGATCCTGTTTACAATGTAAAATGTCTATTTTTAAATGCTGCAAAAGATTTAAGATTTATGCATGACTTCAGTCATTATTAATTATTTTGAAAGTAATTTTAAGCTGTTGTTAATCATAAACTGAGACTGTTATTAATCTTAGGATATTCCGATGAAAATAAGAACTGTTCCGGAAATAAGCCGTAGCATGACGCTCGTAATGCATGTCCTAATTCAAAATCAAACTCCAGCTAAGATATTCAATCAGATGGTTTTATTATCAGATGGCTTATTTCAACGTATGAGGTGTGCATTTGAATATGAAATAACAATACTAATGCATTTTTTAAAAATAAATAAAAAATGAAATATAAAGAAAGAAAACCACAGAAAAAAGTCTTTAAAGAGTCTTTTGGTGCAAAAATTAAGCAAAATCCTATCTCACTTAAGAAAAAGAGTAGGTTCATCCTTGGTGCAAAAATTAAGCAAAATCCTATCTCACTTCAGAAAAAGAGTAGGTTCACCCTTAATTTACTACTGAAATAATTAGTTTTATGTAAGAGGAATGTGATAGGAACCTTATGTTGATATTAAGTGTTTAATGTCGCACAGCTACTGATGTCTATATTTGTTATTAGGTTGGTGCAAAAATAATTGCG
Organism: Araneus ventricosus; assembly: GCA_013235015.1. NCBI lineage: Eukaryota > Metazoa > Arthropoda > Arachnida > Araneae > Araneidae > Araneus > Araneus ventricosus. The sequence continues at coordinate 105,210 of BGPR01003446.1, forward strand.
TTTTTTTTTTTATATTTCTAATGAAAGCACTAATCCTGACACAATGAATAAATTTTTATCAATGATATAGTTTAAATTTTAATTGATAACAGTTTACCGTCTTTTTTTGCAACTTTATTATCCCTGAGTCATAAAACTTCAGGCCCTTATCAACAGAAAACAACTGAACAAAATGCAATTTCACTTCATCATTATCATTGTCACTTTTACCATTCAAAGTGTTTTGTGAGAACGTAAATAAATGATAATTTGATGGTCATTACAATGTTACATCCATCATGAAGTTCTGACTTCGTAATGAATTTAACATCACTTCTCAACTAAACTCCAATAATTTTTTCGCGAGTTAATAAATATGTGCGTGATCTTCCGTTATCGTGGAGAAACGCGATTCTTAAACTTTTTGCCTATTCAGGACATTTTCCCTTTGATTAGTTTATCTAATTTCATCAGTTTTTAACCGTATGTATGGAAGCAAATAAAAATACATATTATCAACAAACTAATGACATAATACTCCATCGAAGAATTTCAGATTTTAATCTGGTTTGTGTTGGCTCATCAAGATTTCTCCAGGATCTTTTCATTAGATGTTATTGCAAACAATACATTTTTCATCGCATCAATTTTTAAAAATGGATTGTTTTCACCACGATTGGGGGGTAAACTGCAGATCTGATATGCAGTGTCCATTGAATTTCTTTTAATTAATGTGGAACTCAAATATCAAATTTTCTAAAGCTCCCAGCTCTTACAAAAGCATCTTGATGGTTGAGAAATGAGCTAATAATCTCATCTCATGTCCTGAAATATGGCAGTCCGAATCCATTATGGGAATCATTTGATCATAATCAACTTCAGTAAGTAGACCGAAACTTTGGCCACATTTTAATGGAAAATCAGCAAGAAGAAATTTGGTAAGCAGTTCTAAGAAGAGAGTTATAATAATCATCAACACTTTAAATTCCTCGCAGCTCTTTGTGTTCATCAACTGATTTCTTCCCTTTGTGATCATCAGAAAATAAAATTTGACGGAAGTTATTTTTATCGCACTCCATGTTAAAATCAACAGCATACAAAGAGCTTAAGACAGCTTAACAGCTCAAATAAAATTATGCACAACTTTCGTCACAAGTAAGGTTAAAGTATCACGAATCTAAAATCAAATGAAATGAATAGCATTAGTGGCAAAAATTATTGAAAATAATAGCTAAACTTCCTGTTTTTTGAAAACAGCAAATGTTTTTGCACCATTCTAATATATTTTATTTCGAATGTATTAATAAGTCAGGTTTGTAAACCATTCCGTAACAAGAAGCAGTCAAAACCCATTAATTTCACTCATATTTTTTATTATTCAGCTACCAACCTGAATTTTGTATTTTTTTTTCTTAACATAAACTCTATCCAAGTACTTAACAGCAAATTTTAATCAAACCCTCATGGCCACCAGCGAATCCTAAATATATAAAACTTCCTTTCAAAAGAAACTGATCGAAAATTCTGATGCCGATTCAGTAATCGCTGCTCCAGTTCCAGTTCTCATCGATTACAACACCTATTTGAACTCTAATCTGTTCCAAATAATCATCTCTCGAATGATTAAAACCTGATTGGCTCCTTGGTAAATATATCTTCATAACATGTTAATGTCCCCGAGACCACATTAGTTCCATCCAAGCACAGTTCTGAGATTTGCGAAACTCTGATTAATAAGGGCGACGCTGGTAAGAGGCCACGAGAATTTCTAGATCTTTCTGGTTGGCTTCACACGCGCCAAACCTCTGCTCAGATCTCATGAATTTAAATTTCGTCAGGCGTGGGCTCTGGATCAGAGCTTTGCTGTGAGAATCAAATGTGCTAGAGGTGATGCATCAGCAAATTCATGAGTTGGCTTAGGGCCGCATTGTTTACACGAGAAATGGCTGTACGATGTTGCTTGATGCCGGGAAGTTTAAAGAATATGTTAGATAAGAGTGTTTAGGCTAGTGCCGTGATTTTCTTGAAGAAATAGAATAAATATCGATATTTTATGGTAAGTTAAGAATTTCGATATTCCGAGGAAAATTGTCAGAATTCTCTTAGCTATATTTTATAATAATGTAACATGCAAAAAAATTGAAAACAGAATTTGGTTTCTATATCTATTGTAACTGAATTATTTTTTATATTTAGGAAGAAACAATGGCGCGGAAACAAAGCATTTTCTACCAAAATCTTAATAAATTCATTGCATTTGATTTCAGAAACACTGGTTTAGAGAATAGTTTGGATATTTCGAACTCTAAAAACATTTAATCCATTCTAATTTTCGTAAAAAGTTTGTAATTCAAAAAAATTCAATCAGTGAAATAAAACAAACTAAATAATCAAATAAATTAAAAAAAGAAGAACAACTATCTGATCCGCAAAAAGATGGTACTCTATGTCACGAAAACGCAATGAAAAATATATGCTTATGAACGTAGTTTATGAAATGAAATATATTGGTTTCCTGTTGCAATTGCTATTTCATGATAAATTTTTGAATGCTTTTATACTAAAACAGCCATTGCTATGCTATACTTTTTGAGTTTAGAATTCCTAATATAAGGTTTTCAACAGAAACAAAGCCGAGCTTTATGTGGATATATGTGTCCGTAAATATGATAACAAAAGTCGGTACATAGACACATTACTTATTACAATCGTTAATCGCGTTCATTCAAGTGCTGTGTTGCTTTATAATTATGTTGTGTAAATTTAAATCTTAGTAAAATTAATTAATTTCCTTGATTAAAATTCCCTTTGCTGATTTTTGCTATTGAATATTACGGTATATGCCAAAGCTTACGTTACAAATATCTTACTCATATAAATTTAAATATACAGACATATCTCATATTGTCACTCACTCAGAAATTGCGTTATGTCTGAACCAACATATGCAGGTGTATGCAAGATTTCTGACACTTAACATCATATCCTTCGAGACAGTAACTGTGCGCAGCAATGCGCTGTCCCACCTTTCATGTTATTGCTGAAATGAACCACGAAAGATATCTGGTGTATGGTAGAACATAAGCATCCGTGATTCATGCGGGGTTGCTACAAACGTATTAAAATTACCACCTTTAAGCTGTATCGCCATCTTTGGAGTAAGGAAGAAATGTCCAGGAATTAATTGTGGTGATAATGTTGGGAGTGGAAATTGTAACTTAAGAGCACAGAGAGACACTCACGAACTTTGCTAGTTGGCAACGTATATTATGATAGTGGAAAATCCATTCTTTAGCAAATCCGCTCTGTTTGAGAAAATGCTCCTTTTCTTATTCCACATAAAGCTGCAGTAAAACTCTCTGTTGATGAGTGGAACCTGAGAGATGAATTCACTATGAACAAAGCACGACGAGCATTGTTCCTATACTCGAGACATTGCCTCATCAAGATTGCCGAAACATTTCCAGTATTTATGTGACCCATTTTACTGTTCAACACAAAATTACAGAAATTTAATTTTGCGTTGTACTACAATACCATACTTTCGTGAACTCGCTGTCTACTACACACACAACCTCATAACAACAGTGCTATCATCAATAACCGACTTTATAACAATATCACTTAAAAAGCATATCTACGTATGGAACTGTCAAGTAAAAATATTTTAAATCTTGATAATGGTATTTATCGGTATTTTTTTGTAAGGATAACATTTATTACATATTCTGATAGTATAATGAAATCTTCACTCTTAAGAAAACGGTTTTAAATGCAAAAATATTTTAGAATGTGTAATTTTGTTCAATATTTTAATTTCGTCCATTTATCTTTAGGATTATATAGTTAGAAAAATGAATTATTTTATGCAGTACTAGTTTCTTGTTGCTGAAAAGAAATCGTTGACGTTTCAACCATAAATTCAAAATATTTCAATTACGATTTATATAAATATATTAAAAAAAGAATAATGAAAATGAATGATTACACTCTTTTAAAACCTTATAAATAACAGGGTATACAGAACATTCGTTGAATCTCACAAAATTTATTTCTCTTTTATACTGATATATATATAACGTTTCCCTATTCTTTGTTATCGTACATTTTAAGTAAACTGTCAGTTGAACGATAAATTATGTTCAACCTAATAAACATTTAGAGTCAGAAAGTGAAACACATAGTCTTAAATTACTTTGGTGACATAGTTTCCAATGCAATGAATAAGCTGAGCACAACTTTAACATGGTACAAGTTGATTATGAGACTTTGGAGCGCCATCTTCCCCTCTACATTCACTGACTGGTAAAGGACAGTTTTTGGAATACCATAAATATCCGGTCTGGTGGGAAACAGCTGATGAGCTCTGCATTTTATACGATAAAGATACACTTAAGGATCAGCAAGCTCTGGAAATCACGGAGACGGATATGAGGAAAATATTAAAGAAACATTCAAAGAAAGTGCTCGTTTGTGTGATTTCTAGCGCCTGGGACAGTTAGTAGAGTGGAGGACTGCTGGTGATTCTGATCATAGACTACTTCGCCAGATGGCCAAGAGACATGATCGATTTGAGGACTCAAACAAGGTGTCCTCGCTTCTGGCGTGATGGCTTCCACATTGAGTCTGTCCATCCTCAGGTGGTTCTTGCCACCACCAGTGCTTGTCTCGTCCATTCCGCCGCCATTGTGCTGTTTGCAACATAAAACAACGCGAAATGCTTCTTTGAAGTCTCTATTTAAGAAAGCATAAATGCAAGGATTGAATGAGGAGTTAAAGTATCCGAGCCACGTGATGGCACTGCGGATTTCATAGCTCAACGAACAGTGTGTGCAGTAAGCCAGGATGACGTACATAAGGAAAAATGGTAACCAACACACACAAAACACACCCATAACGATGCCTAGCGTCCTGATGGCCTTGGTGTCCGTTACCACCTGTTTAGATCGCCTTCTTAAACTTCGCCTCATTCCGTGGGTTCCAGCTCCTTGGAGAGATATCTCTAGTTGCTTTATTTCCCTCGCTTGATGCTCGGCCACCATTAAAATTCTAAAATACACATAGAACATGATTGGCAGAGGTAAGTAGAAAGAAGTCAGGGAAGATATAGTGGCGTAGATGTGATTAACAGTTAGGGAACACTGAGTGCTGGGATCAAATATGCTCACAGGATGGTCACTGTACCAGCCAAGGAAAATAGGTATGAAGGAGATTGCAGCACTGCACATCCACACAAAAGCAATGACAAAGCCAATACGTTTCCTGGATACTAGTGAGCGGTAACGAAATGGCTTGGTGATGGCCCAGAATCGGTCTAGGGCTATGAAACACAAATGAAGTATTGAAGCTGTGCAACACATTACGTCACAGGATATCCAGAGGTGACAGGCGATGGGTCCAAATCTCCACTGGCGGTCAAGGTCATATATAATAGAGAAAGGCATTACTAGAGACGCTACAGTAATGTCCGCAGTTGCAAGACTGGCAAGCAGAAGGTTGGTTATGGACCGGAGACGTCGGAATTTAGTGACAACAACAAGAACTAGAATGTTTCCAATCAGGGTCGTGCTGACAAGTATAGAACATATTATAGCTCCGAAGATTCTTAGACCTAGTTCTCCACCAGATACTTCGCTGAACGTAAGTCCTGTAATAGAAAAAAATTAGGTTAATAATTTTTTACTAAAGCTTCAATAACGAATAACAATTACCATAAAAAGTAACATGTATCACAAAACAAATGATTTATTATGAAGAACAAATGATTCTATTGTTTTAAGAACAGATACTAGCATGTTTGCAATATACTGTAATTTCAAAATTTTCTTAGATAAGAATATAAAAATTTAAATTAGCATCAAGCTCTAACAATGAAATATTTTGAAATAAATGTAGAAATGAAGTCTTGGTGAAATGCAAAAATTATGTTTAATGCTATCAGCATGGAAGTGAAGCATTTAAGTAATACAATAACTCTTACAAGAACTTCACTTAATCTCCAGAATGAATTAACAAAATTCCATGACAATCTGTGAAAAATCGATGAATACTTAACAAACAATTCGGGTAACGAACACAGCCTAAGAAAGGAATACGTTCGTTAACAATCAACTCATCGTATTCAAAACCTTTTATATTAGATGGATGAGGTTAACATAAAACATAACATGAAATTATATAGAACATTTAAACTAACTTCAGAAGGTAAAAAAGCGTTATTTAGATTCCTGGAACTTAAAAAAAATTCTGTTCCTTTTTTTTAACTTTTTGAAACTCCACAATGACTGACCAGATTGCCGTAAAAATATATAATAAATCGACGAGCGGTTGACGAACGTCGTCTTTCAATGTATTACGTTCGTTAACTGATCATCCATTGTATACAAAATAGCTTACAGTTGAATAAGGAAACGAAACAAAACAAATTCTAGAAACCATACAAGCTTTAGATAGATTCCTGGAACTTTTTAAAAAAAATTCTGTATTTTATTTTTTACTTTTTGAGTCTGCAGAATAAATTAACCAGATTGACGAGCAATCTATGAATAATTAACAAACATCATCTTTGAACGGATAATGTTCGTTGACCGATCATCCACCGTACGCAAAATGTCAAAACAAACTTCAGAAGACAAGTTTTAGATTGATTCGTGGAACTTTTTTAAAGAAACACTTAGGTCTCGATCAATAAATACTCTACGACTTTCCAGAACAAGGTTCATTAATAAGCAAAAATAATTCACAGCAGAGAAACATATCACCGATAAAACCAAGAATAAAAGATAAGAAAACCTTCAGATCTTAAATTAGAATCACCTTGTACAATGTTCCAAAGAATCGCCGATAATTATAAAACAGCGGTTATTTTCATAAAGGATATCGATGAATGCTTAAGAGAGGCTTGTCTGTAAAGTGGTTATTGAGATTGTGAGGACCGATAACATAATTTAAGGGCTGCTTTATTCACCGCTTTACAGAGACTTGTTCGAAGTAATGTTATGCAAATTGATTATTGATGCATAATTTGTTCAGTGGCTGCCAACTATTTATTAGGTTTTCATTTTTTCTAAAATTAGATAATGTTAGCCAAAAATAAAGAAACAAGTAGATAATGTGTTCAGTTCTATTTAAAGATTAAATTCTAAGAAGTAATTTGACAAATATGAATTTTTGGATGGATAAATGGATTACTAGCATTTAATAATGCGAAAGCTAAATTGGTCATGCTACGCCAAATTACTTAGAGTATATGAATAATAATTATTTAAAAATCTTTTAAGGAAATGTTTTGGCAAGAAATTGAAACGCGCAATCTTTGCTATATTTTAAACTAAATAAACCATTGTACTACGTCCAAAAAGACAGCACATGGTTGTTATAAAAATAATATTATTATCTAGAAATGCTATTAACATACATAAATGTCTTAACATTCTTGAATAAGTTTTAAAAATTGCATTCATTCAAAAGTTAGTCTCAGTTACAGGAAATTTCAGCTAGCGTCCGGTAGACGACTTCTTACGGACGGACGTGACGTAGAAGTTATAAGTCGATTATTTTGGAGGTGGACTTCATAACTTAGAACCGTGATCAGACATCGGGTAAAAATCTCAAACGAAATTCCCTCGCTCCAAACTTCTGCACAACTCCAAAGGAAGTACGTTTGACTCAACGGATTTAACGAGCATAAGGATCTTTCGTGAATTTTGTTTACGAATCCACGACCTTTTGGTCACAAAACCCAGACTTTGACACTAGACCAAAGCTACCGATTTGCAAACAGAAAACATTTAATAATTCTCCAAATGCAGTCAACTTTTTCTTGTGATTGTAATGTACAAAGAGAACATATCGTAATCGTCGAAAAATATGATGACGAGATTTCGTTTTAACGTAGGACACGTTAATCCCATTGGGGTCTCAAGAAGGAAATTGATTCACACGCCAAAACGCCACAAAAAACGTTGTATTGGAGATCCTCTATACCTCGATAACTACATATGTTAAAAACATAACTAATGTCTTATTTTAGAGATAGAGGGTAACAACAGAAGTTACAAAACAAAAATTGAAAAGCGGAATTGTAGTTCAGAGACTACTGAGTCGCAAAGTTGGGCAAAAATACGCATGAATTGGTGACGCGATCCTCTATATCTCGGTAACTACATACGTTAAAAACATAACTAAAGTCTTATTTTAGATATAAAGGGTAACAACAGAAGTTATAACAAAAGAGTATCACGGGTAACAAAGAGAAACCGATGAACTTCGCGAAACAAAAGATACACACGAGTAAAGTAGTCCTACGCCTTTAACATCAGCGGCTGTTTGAAAAAGACAGCCTCCAGACATTTTTTTCACCACATTTAAACCCGAGTTCAAAAAAACACAATTTTTGGAATTATTCTGTCTGTTGATCGTTTGGTCTATATATAAATAAAAAGCAAGCAGCAAGACGAAGGAATTTAGCATGCTGTCTTTCCACCAGAATTACAGATTTCTATTAAAATTTGAACGAACGAGAATTCTATTTGTCTGTCCATCCAGTCAACACGATAAAACTGAAAAACGCAGCGATCTAATTAAATAAGATTTGGCATATAATGTTATAGTAAGAATTGTAGTTATGTATCAGATTTTGGACGAAGGACGTTAAAGGTTGATTGTCTATCGTTTTTTTTCGTGCGTATGTGTAACGAATAACTTAAAAACGAAACAAACTAGATACTGTCTGTCGCCGCCAAATTGTCTAGTTTACGGCGGTAGCTATAGAAACTGGTTATCGCAAGAAGAATCCATTTCTAGTAGGTAGAAGTTCATTCAAATGTGTTCCGACGCAAACTGGCGCCAAGAATAACAAACTCCGACTTTCGTTGTGTTCCTCCTATTCGAAATGGATCATCCCTAGCATAACCAGTTGCTATAGCGACCGCCGTAAACTAGACAATTTGGCGGCGACAGTTCTCGTGGTGGACAAACAGTAAGCCAATTTTGATTCTTGACCTTTACTACGAAATTGTAAATATGGGTCTGATTTTTCACTAAATCTATCATAAGATATACTGTCTACCTATTTGTGTGTATGTGAATATGATAATTGAAGAACACAAACTGCCTAATTGAAATTTGCTACGATGAATAAAAAAAAAAGGGAAATCGTAGCTATTTATTGAAATTTGGACCCAATCAGTTATCGGTAGAGTTTTGAAATGTATACTCGATTCACTTCACCATACTACGAAGGAAAACTCAAAACGCGCTATATTGTGGAAGTGTATGAGAGTGTCAAGAAGAAACTCTCCAGCTGTTCGATACATGTATTGACTTGATTAACAAATATTGTTCTTTATTAATACTTTTAAAATTTTCAAAACCTGAGAATTTAAAAAAAATTGTAGCATAATTCTTTGTCATCAATAAAATTTATCTCATTCGTCAGTTTTACCGAAAACGTTTATGTTTGTTTTTGTATATTCGAATGTAAATGCCACAAAAGGTCTAAATGAGGGAAAGTTTCTTAGATATTCTGAAATAATGTAAATAAAAAATTGTGCAATGATAAACATAAAATCCTTATTGAGTGTGTTTTACATAGATAAGAGGCACGTAAAACTTCAACCGTTTGATATAAATTTTGAGATCAGCAAAAACTGAGTAAAAGAACGTTCTGTTTAATCCTTTTATAAAAAAAATGGGCATATTTCTTCACATAAGTATTTTATTTATAACAATTTATGAGAATAAACTCAAGCTATATTTCAATGCAAGAAACCGTTTTTCAAAGGTTATTTAATTTTTCATTTTATTGCTTTCTGATTTATGGTCAAGATAAAGGATATAATCTCATTTCCCAAGAAATTTAGTGAAAATGGCAATTTATCAAGGTGTATTACCCATACAGATAGGTCGCGATTTATTTTCTTCATAAACGCAGTGAAGAAACTTTCGCGAATACGTTCTTTTCTTTTTAAAGAGTGATGGGAAAATAACAAAGGAATATAAATTGCATTTTCCATTCTAAATAAGAGTTATTTTTTTATAAATGTAATTAATATCATTTAGCTTAATCTAATGCTTGAGCTGTATTTCTTAAGAGTAATTTTCCTAATTTAAATTTTATTTGTTTTTTAAATGTTCGAAGTATGAAAAATTATTTGATTTTTATCCTCATTTAATTGTATTTCAAATTTTTTACGAATCATACACTGACATCTCAGTCACGTGTAACGTTAAACCAAAAGAAAAAAAAGCAGAAACTGTTTCTTAAAAGATGAAATATTTCACAATTTGTTTATATTTACACAACTTAAAAATATGAAAATGGTACAGTTTGCTTTACAATGTCATTGTATCGAGAGATTAGCAAAGTACTCTGTATTGTCGAATCTTTTTCTTTTCAAAAAATAAGGGAGAGAAGAAAAGGAATAAATATATATTAATTTGTCGTAGTAGGATAAGTGATGATAGAAGTATAGGACTCACTCTATTTTTAAAAAAATTTAAATGATATAAAAACATTATTATTTTAAATAACCAAGTGGATAAACACCATTTTCAGTTACATGAATAATGCACATTGCACAGGCCACAAAGGGTATATTTTTGATTTATAATCTTACCCTTGACAGAAAATTTTATCCATTTTTAGAACTTCAATGGCGAGTGGTCTTCGAGAAAGTTCGTCATTCAAGTTCTCATTCATTCCTTCCAATTCGAATATTTTTCTTTTACATTCTAAATTATATTTCATGTTTTGTAATATTAATCGTTGTAATTTTCTGCAATCACTTGATGCTGTTGCGTTGAGCACGCAAAAAGGTGTATTGTTATCGTTATTGTTTAATTCTTTTGTTTCTTATCTATACTGTTTCTTTTTTTACTTTTGTTTTATATTTATATTATTTGTTTCTGTATTATATTAGAAAAAGCTGCATATGCACCTTACTATATAATACAAAAGAGTTTTAATTAATTTATGACTAATTAATTTAATTAATTTTTGGTTAATATCGTTGTTAAATTTTATTAATTATGCACAGTACTAATTACACTCTACTAATTTGAGCATTAGATTCAGTTATTGAAGAGAATTCATATAATTTTTTAAATTCATGATGTTTTAATGATAAATAAAAACATGTCGTATCACTATTTTATTAAAAATATTCCTGATGTTTTTCCTCTTATTTTCTGTAGTATATTTAGTTATTCTCCTTATTTTCTGTACTTTTAAATGAATTGCTCCACATATTTTAATAATTTTGTGATAGCAAGGCTTGTTTATTAGGTTATTGTGAGTAATATTTTGGCAACCGCAGTATTGCATTTGACATATTCAATGGTTGCATTTTCATTCTGGGAACAAAACTGTTTATTATTTTCATTCTTGATCATTCATTTTTTATTCCTTTTTTTATTAACAATCTCTAATTTTGAAACAATACTTCAACACTCTCCTTCATGTTCCGAAGAATTTAAGCTTTGATTTGTATGTTTTCATTTTCAGTTGGGTTAATAATAACAACGCTTGTCCTCTTTTATTATACTTTTTTTATTTAACTTGATTTGTTTCATGTTTGTAAGTATGGAATTTGTAATCGATTTTTCGCTCTTTTCTTGATGTGCTAGAGTTTTGAAATTATGTATAATTGTGTATTTTTGATGGAAATACATTATTTTCATATATTCAAAAATTAGTTACCAGTTAATAGATTCATTTAATTAAATTTAGATCCTATACGAGGCTAACACTTGTTAAAGACTTTGAGAAAAATTGCTTTCAAGATTCCATAATATTTATAATAGAATAATAAATTAAAGACTCAAAATTATAAAATAATTAAAATAAAAAATTCTACTATTTAGTTTACAAATAAATGTAATTTTTTTAACAATGTTTGCATTAATTTTATTATTTACCATGAATATGATGTCAAGGGCATTTATGTGATTATATTTTTCTTCTGAAAGCTAAAAATCTTATTTTGCTAAACATTTTTGCTTTCCACGACTTGAATTTCCACTCTTTGCTAGGTTTCCATTTCTGTTAATCCCATCTTACACAAAGCTAAAAAAAATCATCAGAAATTTCTCCTAGTGATACGACCAACAAAAGAGCACGCCACTAAGCCCCATGTCTTTCCGCCCCGGGATTGTGGAAAACAAGCTAAAATCTATAGATACGCAGCAACACTCATCCTATCCTCTTGCTCTTTGAGAGCAAAACACAAAAATAACTTTTTTCGAGTTCAGCGCCTTTGTTCGTACAACTTCGGATAGGACTTTTGCGCAAGAGTTTGTTTGGGAAGATTCGGCCGTAATATAACAAGACTACGAAAGCCCCCAACAGAGGTTCCGTCGTCTGAATTTCTGGAATTCTTTGGGTTGAAGAGAGCATCGGAATTTTGGAGCAACCCTTGGAATTCGAGCACATTCATCTGGGAGCTTTCATTTTCTCAAAAAGGAGAAAGAAAAGGAAAGTTCGAATGTCCAGAGAAGAATTTCTTATTTTTGTTTATCTTCTATGGTTAAGAAAGTATTTTGTTGCACAATTTATATTTAGAGGTATTCTTTGCTATTTACATCTTTTTTTAACGTAGGATTACGTTCCTCCCACTGGGGTCTCAGGAAGGAATGATTGAGGCAGATTTCCGAACGTGCGACTTCCGTACACCTGGAATTTCGCGCGACTTCCGTACAAAAAAATTAGAACGCTAATAAACTAGTGCGACTTCCGTACAGGCTTTTTTTTAATCTACCTTTCTCTCCCGCCCTTAGGTTTCGAGTGGGTCGGTTCAAAGAGAAAGTGAGAGTCACAATAGATGACTCCCAAAGATGCAAAAGAAAACCAGTTTCAGTTAAAATCCGTTAACCAATCACGAATAGATATTAGATTGCTTATCAGAACCTATAGTGCCCTTTATACAATTCAGTTATTTCACTTTCAGTCTGTCAGTAGTTAGTTGGTTGTGAAAAAAAAATGGCTACTCTAGAAGAAACAAAAACTTCAGAAGGTAAGTCTTCAAGTATGATGGATATCAATATAGGAAGCATAGGATTAATAAGGACAATGTAATTTCTTGGCTGTGTCTTAAGGAGAGAACTGAAAATTGTCGCGGTACTTTAAAAAGTAAAAATGGAATTGTACTAAACGTTTCTAACCACGTGTGCAAGCCCGATATTGCCGAAATTGAAGTTAAGGAACGGATTTGCAATGCCAGGAAACGAGCAAGAATAGAGGACAAAGAAATACCTAGTATTTATAGAGAAGAAATGCAGCCATTATTTAACAAAGGGTATGATTTCGTAACAAATATACCTAATTTTATTTCTGTTAAAACATATTTGTATGTTGCCAGAAGAAAAGCGCAAGGGGAAGAGAGAGAACCGAAAACTGCAGCAGAAATTAACATTTCAGAAGATGTAACTAAGATGGAGGATGGAACAAACTTTTTACGAGCCGATGTTAGTGATGAAGACAGAATGCTGGTTTTGCAACTGAAGATGGAAAAAATCTTTTCAAAAATAACAAGACCTTTTTTATAGATAAAACGTTTAAAAGTTCCAGTAAACAGTTTAAACAATTAAATTCCGTTCATGTTGATATTGGAAGTTCTTCAGATGAGATTAACATCAATGCTGCAACATATGCTTTGTTATCACGAAAAGACACATAAACGTATCATAGACTTTTTTCGATTTTGAAAAACAAATCTGAATGGAATCCAGATACTATAATTATGGACTTTGAAGAAGACGCGATCATTGTGTTCCGCCGCACTTCTCCAAACGTAAAAATAAGTGGGTGCAACTTCCACTTCACATAAAGCCTCTGGAAGCATATTCAAGAAATAGGCTTAGCTAAGGAATGTAAGGATGATGAAAATATAAGATTCCATTTACGAATGTGCGCGGCACTAGCGCATCTGCCAATAGAAGATACTGTTGATGGTTGGCTCTGCATTATGGAAGACTCACCAGAAAACGAAAAAACTTCAACGGTTTTACGATGATTTTCTAAATCAATGGATGGAAAATTCCGTTATTACAATAGATATGTGGAACTGTCTCAAAAAACTCCATAGTACCAACAACGAAGTGGAAGGCTGGCACAATAAGCTATATCGATCAATGAACGAGCCGCACCCAAAAATGAAGAGTTTAGTAAAAAGTTTAAAAGAAGAAGCAGAATTTAATAGTTTTTTGAAAAAGAGACATGTGTTGAAGCTTGAGAAGAAACCACGTCTTAAGAAATACAATTACCTCAACAAACGAATCAACAAAATCTTAGATGATTATTGTAAAGCACCATCCCGTGATTCTGAGACCATACGGAAATGTTTAAAAGCACTGGCCTTTGTTGGAAAATTTGAGTAGTTCCCAGTATAAAGAAGAGCTGAGAAGGGAACAAAAATAAAAATGTAAAAAAAGTTTACAATAAAAAATGTAAGAAAAAGTTAATAAAATGTAAAAAAAAAGGTTTAAAATAAAAATTTTTAAAAAGTTAAAAATAAAAGACGCAAGAAAAAATTACAAAAACTTTTTAAACACGCCAGCATTATGCCAGTACTAAGCCTGAATAAAGTGTGAAGGGAAACTATAAGAAAGGTGGATTTAAACAAAGCCTGTACGGAAGTCGCACTAGTTTATAAGAGTTCTAATTTTTTGTACGGAAATCGCACGAAATTTGAGGTGTACGGAAGTCGCACGTACGGAAATCGTCTATCACCGAAGGAATTTGATTCAAACACCAAAACGCCACAAAAAACGTTGTATGGGAGATCCTCTATACTCGGTAACTACATATGTTAAAAGTATAACTAATGTCTTATTTTAGAGATAAAAGGTAACAACAGAAGTTACAAAAAAATGAAAATCGGAATTGTAGTTCAGCGACTACTGCAGCGAGCCGCAAAGTTGGGCAAAAATACGCATGAATTGGTGACGTCACCCGCATGATTCGCACGCGTACAATTGGCTGACGCTTTCGCTTGCCACCTTTTCGCCAGCGAGATTTCGTGATTGAGTTAAAAATTTTGTTTCGACAAATTTCATACAATAATGGCTCCAAATGTAAATTTACAAAGAAGGAAACGCCATCGAGATGCCAACTGAGATATAGAGAAGTTAAGAAAAGAATTGTTGAAGCAGTAGGAAAAACAAAAGAAACAGCAGGAAAAGGAACAAAAAAAGAAGCAGGAGAGGGAACGAAAGAAATAGAAAAATAAGGAACGTTCGGCCTTACTTGCAAAAGAGAGATGTAAACGTTATTATGAGAATAATATTATAACTTCGAGAAACAAAAGAGTATCGCGAGTAACAAAGAGAATCCGAAAAGCTTCGAGGAACAAAAGAGAATCGCGAGTAACAAAAAGAAACCGAGAAACTTCGAGAAACAAAAGTAGCGAGTAAAGTAGTGCTACGCCTTTAACATCAGCACGCTGTTTGAAAAAGACAGCCCCCATCATTATTTTATTTCAGGGAGGGAGAAGCATTTATTTGAGAAACAAAATCGTGCAAGAGTTTTTAAAATTGGTGTAACAACTGATTCAAGTACACCTTTCGTTATTCACTCATGTCATTAATTTCTCCATTCTTAAATTTTAATCGCAAAATTGCTAAGATAAATACGTGTTTGAATAGGAGTAAATAGTTTCAATCTCTGTTATTTACTTTTATTTTTAAAATGTACCTTTCTAAATCTAATTAATAATAGATATGCACAGTTATTAAATAAATGCTTTTTAACTTTTTTCAAATTGTAACAATTAGTTACTATCCAATGCACAATTCAAAATATCAATTTCGTTAGCTTGTTATACAGAAATATCGTAAAATAGAATTTATTTGTTTAACTTTTAACCAATTATTAAATTGTTAAATTTTTGCAGAGTGATGAATGTTAGTAATAACCAAATGTATGAATGTGTATTTCCCATCTTTCACCTTTATTATTACTTTAATTATTGCTTTTTTTTCTTTTAAACTTACTGTATTTATTGAGCTCAATGTTCATTTTTAGGAACTAAATTATAACAACATTCCAAGGAATCCTTTCCACAGAACAAGTCGTACGTGAAAGAATTCAAATGTTTCGCGTTGTTAGTATCATTTCTTATCAAGGTAAACGCTGCTAAAAATTTGCAAATGAATTTAGAAAAGTTTAAAATCTATTTTAAATGCAAATAGAGGACATTTTAAAATATTTTAACTTTCACTGACAAATATTTTGAAAATTAGATAAAGATAGTTTTGTAAAGAAAAAATTCAATATTTAAAAAAATGTTAATCAATAACGTTGTCAGATACCTTAAATCGTCTCTATATGGCATTACAATTGCTTAATTTTCGTTTCATGATTTTGAGATTGGGCACTTTCTTAAGCATCATTTCAGGCATAATTTTTTTCCTATTTTCCATGAAGCTGTCTTCTCATTTTTATCTCAGTCAACACAATCTCTAACCAAACTCGAAAACCACCAAAAATTCGTTCCAATGATGCAACCAAGAAATAATATACCGCTGTAGTCCCCGAGACTTTCAACCTCGGCATTGTGGAAAACAAACTGAAATCTATAGATATTGAAGAATACACATTGTATCGCCTTGCTCTTGAAAAAAATAACCCTTCTTTTGAGTAACCCTTTGTTCATACAACTCTAGATAGGTGTTTTGCACCAGAGTAAGTTCGGAAAGTTTCGGGCTTAATATAACAAGAGTATGAGAAAGCCCAACAGAAGTTCTATATCAGTATCTCAATTTCTGGAATTCTTCTGAAGAGAGCATCGGAATTTGAGAGCAACCCTTAGAGCTCATTCATCTGGGTTCTTTCTCAAGAAGAAGAATGAAAAGGAAATTCAGAATGCCTAGAGAAGAATTGTTTATATGCACCTTCTATGGTTGAAAATAGTTGTTGTTTCATGTCTTATACTTCGGAAAAAATTTTCTTTACGCTTGGCGTTTGAGGGACAAAAAAGTGTTTTTCAAAAATAGAAAATCTTTAAAAAGTTTTGAACTTAAATACGATATCTTATTGATGTATATTTTTCGCTTTTCAAAAATTCGTTATTTCGGTTCGTGAATTTTAATCGTAAACCTAGTATTCATTTTTAGAGGATTAAATAATGTCACATTCCGTTAATTAACTTTATTTTTTAAATTAAATCAACTTTCTAAGTCTGAGTTATAATAGAAAACAATTAATTAGAAGGATTTAAAAAAATCTCACTTTTAGCGTTAAAATAATTATTTCGATATATATTATTTTTATTAACAAAATTACGCATAAATTGCTGGGAAGCATATTTATTTTACAAAAGGATAAGTCTTATGTAAAAATATTTAAATGTTTTACATTGTTATTTTTTTTATTTATTTTAAAGATAAATACAACTGAGCATCTGAGATCGAATGGGGAAAAGCATTAAAATTGGTTTGAATGCATATTGATTAAGCACATAAAATATTGCAAGTTTCTAAAGAAAAGTAAAAATCCACAACAAGATAAAAGAAATTTTGAAAAAAGAAAAATCTTTTAGTATGCTTCCAGTGTTGAAAAAAACAATCAATATCCAAGCCAAAAATATGTAAAATCGCTGACACGTGATATATAACTGCTCAAAAAATAGCCCGTTTCTATGTTTTAAATAAGACATTTTCCTAAGTATTAGCTTTACTAAACTTTTTTGCCAAGGGCCTCTAGCTCTCTTTCGCCGTGCTTTCATCTTTTTTTTAACAAAACGCAAAGACAGCTACAAATGCCCTCTCATAATACAACCAATAAAAGGGAACCCTGTAAAGCCCCACGTCTTTCCGCCCTGGCATAGTGAAAAAAAGCTAAAATCTATAGATACGACATCGTAGCGCTTACTCTATAGGCCATCTCTTTCAAAAAAATACTTCTACCGAGTTCAACCCATTTGTTCATACAACTCTCGGTAGGATTTTTGCTCTAGAATCCGGGCGTAATATAACAAAACTATGAAAACCCCCAACAGAAGTTCTGCCGCTGCCTTTGAATTTCTGGAATTCTTTGGGTCGAAGAGAGCATCGGAATTTAAGAGCTACCCCTTGGAATCCAAGCACATTCATCTAGAGGCTTTTAGTTTTTTCAAGAAAAGAAGAATAGGAAATTCAGAACGTCCAGAAAGAATTGTTTACTTCTGTATATCCTATACATTTGAAAAAGTATTTTATTTCATGTTGTATACTTCGAGAAATATTTTGCCTTGTATTTTTGTTTTCGCGATGAAAGCTTTTATTTTAAAGCAAAGATATTTTCATAGAAGATATAGCATAAGTTGATCATGAGCATAAATTCACAGGGATTATTTTTTCAATATAAATTTTACAAAAAAATGTTTTTAAGTAATTATTTCTTTTATATTCAGTCGATGGCAGCATGCATAAAGCGTTCGATTGAGACGAGCCTTTTAATTTTCAAATTAGATTCGAAAGTTGGTTTTTGGAATGTCAAGATGAAAAGAGTACGTTTGTTCATTTATTTAGCAGTTCATTTACTTGTATTTAACAAATATATCAGTTAATACAATTGTAAGAAATATTTCTGTTTAGAATTTTATATAATTTTAGATTTCGATAGTTTTTTTTTGGAGTTTGAATCACGTCCCTAAGTAAAGAGGCTAAGCTTAGGAAATGTACTAAAAAATCAGAAAAAAATATTTAGTAATTTTCCCAGTTGGTTTAATAATATGCAACATTAGTATACAAAATATTATTGAAAAAATTCGACTCGAGCATTAAAAGTTTAAATCATCCTAAGTTCGATCCTAGCATATATGAAAGCAATTTGCATATCTGATAAGATTTTGGCTTCAAACACTGTTAATGTCTGTGCAATGGAACTCTATGTTTGAAATCTATATATTTAAAATAATATGGTAAAAACCTTCAGACAGTTCGCCAGCCCCAACCACTCGACGGATTTCGATAATTTTTATTTCATATGGAAGCTTATGACGTCTATATGCCATCAAGGGTCTCCTGCTCCTCACCCCCGATTTTCGAACGAAATCGAAAAAACATACAGAGAATGTATGGTGGAGAAATGTTTTTGCGATTTCGTTCGAAAAAGGGGGTGAGGCGCAGAAGACCCTTTATGACATATCTAGACGTTAAAAGCTTTCAAATGAAACAAAAATTATCGTGGTTGGTGGTTGGGGTTGGTGGTCTGAAGGTTTTACCATATTATTTTAAATATATAGATCCCAACAGTTCCATCAAAATGGTGCTTCAAAAATATTCTAAAATACCTATTGTAGGTGATGGAAACTGTTTATTTAGGGCGATATCATTCTGTATTTATGGATCTGAAGACTTTTATGCCGAAATTCCTGAGAAAGTTTTACAAAACATTATAACTAGATGAGATTTTTTGAAAGATTTTCCAATTTTAAAGGAATCTGTTGTCTACAAAGAATATGAAATCTACTATGGTTTTATGGTCTGTTCCACTGATCTTCATGCAGTATTTAAAACTGAAAAAAGTAGTGGCTGAGAGCCTCGAAGCAGCGAGGTGGCAGGGGCAGTGCTGAGCAAAGTGGGTGATGGCCGCGAACACGTCCGTAGGGCGGCGAGAGCGGCTAGTATGTTGTTTAATTTCTTGGTTTTTTTCTACGAGCTTTCACTACGGATACTTCATAATACATTATTTATTAGTGATGTGGTTACTCGAACTGTCAACTTGAATTGTTATTAACTGTTGAATTTGTAGACTATTTATGTTATACATTTAAGCAATGTAAGTATGTGAAAGTGTTAGTTTCCATCAGTTTTAGTTAAGCTGCATTTTTTTTATCCTAAATGAATTCGCATTCATAAGTAAACAAATATTTTCAATTTAATAATATTATTTTGAAGTTTAAATGAATCTATTGTGGAATTTGTTATATAGCAAAACTGAAGAAACTCAAAACTTTCAGCAATTTGAGGGAAAAAAAACTTTTTTCTTCTAAAACATTTCCTCGTATTAGAAAATTTTCACGGAGAACAGAACAAATATTTAAAAAATATTATAAAATAAATAAAAATTCATTTGTATGATGCAAACACAAAGAAATGAAAATAACTGATTTATTTCATATAAAACTGCATTGTAAAATTTATTATTTCTAGCAAAAAAAGTGTGGCAATGTTAAAAATTAATAAATCTTCCAAAGGAAAAAAATTTAAAACACGTATTCGTTCTTTCGAAACTGGGTAAAGCTATTATAATTACTTATGCAGAATATCCTCATGTTCTTACTGGGCTGTTATTTATTAAACGACTATGAAATTATTTCCGAATAAAATGTTTCCCTACAATCCTTATACTACGAAACAATTCAGATATTACACATTATAAGTAGTTTTGGTTTATAAATCTAAAAAAAATCTATTTGGACGTATGTAAATGCAATTTAAGAAATTTTACCTCGCTAAAGAATTTTACTTGAGGCGACATGAATGTTATGATTAATTTTATTATTTCCGCATAAAAATTAATAATTTAATATGCTTTATAACTTTTTTGCAAATCTGAATCTGTTTAATTTACTGAATAATAAATATTTAATTTCACAAAGTTTGAATAATAAGCTTTTATGAAAATTTATCGCGTAGGGTTAAATAAAATTCAATCATTTCCAATGACAGAGACAGACACGTTTAATCCAAAATTCAGAAATAATTCGTACAGCCATAAATAAATTCTTCCAACTTAGAGCTTTTAAAAGTAGTTTTATTTCACAGCTAAGTCAAGTTGACAGATTACACGAGGAGAAACTAAGAGTGACCACATTATGATGAATGGTGTAATGTGTGCTTCTATGTCTCTTAGATTTACAGAAAGGTCTCAAATAAACTTTTAAAACTTTCGATTCAAATTTAGTTTCCTTACACACGAAATCGATTAATGCTGTTAAAAACTTAATCCAACTCTTTTATGCCCACTAATCTCTATAATTATTACATTGTTAAAAAGATATAAAGTCGTTTCCCTGAGATGCTAAACTTGGCGACTTGGCGGTAAAGTTGGCGACAAAGGGAATTTTCTAGTAGGACCTCAAACTTTCCACCTATTTCTACTGGTTTCATGAACTTTCTAGTAATGAAGTCACTTCCTGTTGAAAAGTATAAAGGCAAGCTCTGAAGCCAAGAAGAGTCAGTTGGATTTTTATCAGCAAGCAAGCTGGTGAGCTAATAAGAAACCTTTGAGCGCTGTGTTGAGATTTAATGATAATCTCTGTTGTGAATTCTTACTAGTGCTGCGTAATACTTGTGCTACGTTTCTTTTCCTAAAATATTTGTAAAATAAAGAGCTTTATTTTTTTAAGTCCTGCTTATTGGATTGCATTCACGTACACCCACAAGACAATTTTGTCACAATATCTAAATTATCATTGATTTATTGAGAGAAAGATCTTTCTCTGTTTTAGTGTGCTATCATCTTTGCAGCAAACTTGTTTTGCAATCGTGCTGTGTAGTCCAGGCAACGAAGGAAAAATAGGGCAAAAAAATGGTGTAGTTTTGAAATTTGGCACAGTTGTAGGGATTAGT
>BGPR01003447.1:0-34445 GCA_013235015.1 Araneus ventricosus
ACTCCAAATAACAAATTAAAAAGGAAGTAAAATACTCAAAGAAAGTTCTGCTGATTATGATTTTCAAACATCTTCACATTTTCAATTTTGTTGAGTGGGACCTAACTAAAAAATAATTATTATTTTAATACTTAATAATAATCTTTTAATAAAATGAAATTTAATGCTTAGTAACTAATTCATTTAAATATTTTCCAATTCTATAAGAATGTTTAACTGATTTTGGATAATTGAAAGGGAAAAATGGAAAATGCTGTCTTTATTTAGCTATGAACAAACAATTTCTCAATTACAATACATGACAAACACTAAATACAGAAAACAACAAAAATTCTGTTTTTTTAAAGACACAAATACAAAATGGAACTAATTAAAAGACATGATCCGAGAAAATAGTTTCAACCTTTACATTCCGTTAGTGTTTAGTTTTTTTCAATTTAAAAAAAAAAAAACCTCATGTTTTTTGGTAACCCAATTTTAAGAACAACGCTTGCAATATACATCTAAAAAATATTGTCTATGTTAATTTATATATTTGTTTCGAAAACTCAAAAAAGAAAGGAAGTGGCTCTGGATACAAAAAGGAAGAAAATGCCCATGATTGTTATACAGAAATCAACAATTGTCTGAAAAGAACATCATACACAAACTATATAAGAATCTGCAATACTGATCTCAGTGCTAAATGCAAATCCCTATTAGAAGGGGAAGGGTTAGAATTGAGAGAATATGAGAAAAGAAAAATCAGATGGCCATTATCATCTAGCAGGTTTTATTTTATATATAAGTAAAAGGAAACCAGGAAATTTTATCTACATTTATTATGTTAACTATAAAATACTTTTTTTTATTATTATTAAGATACATCCAGTGAAATTTGTGGAGCTGTGGTTTCTAAGAGAACAAAGACCATCTGGGTTCAGTGAACGCATCAACTAAAAAGACTGGCTCTGCGTAGAGAAGTATTTGTTTAAATATAGTCCCAGTGAAAAAAGATATCAGATTTGAAGTTTTTTCATCCATTTTAAACTATCCAAGTAATTAAACAGTCCAAAATTATACCTACCTACTATTTCCACTCTCAATACCGATTGTACAGTTCATTAATCCACCCTTCTCTTTCCTCCTGCAATTTCCGTTTTCGGTTATTTCTTTTCTTGTTTTGCAACTGCAGCTCTTTAGCCAGACTGCAGGTCTACCTGATGCAATTTCATGATGATTATGTGGTGGATGGGAAGATTGATTTTTCTATGATTCTTGGATCTCAGTGAGCAATGCATGATGGATGAGCCTCTGCTTTGCAATACTGATGTCTTGAGTGAGGTCAGAATTATTATAGAATGATGATGCTGGATATCGTTTATGATATTCTTGACTGAAATGTTGCATACTTTTCTTTGGATGATGCAAGTGACTGGAATGAGCTTATGGCTGAGGAGGTTTAGGGTGGTGGAGTGCCTGTCTTGTTTCCAGGATTATTCTCGACATGTTACTCTGCAACCTTAGCAGGTAGCAGAATTGTTAGATCTTGATAAGTAACTGTTCTTTTCCCATGAGTGAATGGAGAACATTTTGCCTTTTCTACATGACACTGGTGTTTCAGTGTGAAAAGCAGTCACCAAATGATCTTATGCCCTCTCCACCCGATCTTGGCCTTCTGAGATCTGGTAAACTGGCATATTTTGCGTCGCATAAAGCCTCCCATCAGTTTCCTACGAATTCTGTGCTGCTTTTTAGATGGATGGTCACTGAAAGTTTGGGTACTACCTGAGCTCAGATCTGACAACTCACTTTTTGCATTGGAGGTAGGGCCAGAATAAGTTCTATACAGAGAATTTTTCTTTGTTTGCTCCCATTCACTGGAATAGTCACTAAGATCTGAATCCTTGCTTTGTACTTTATAATGAGACTTCTTTTTACCATTTGGTGATTTCGGCGATTTGTCATCTTTGTCACTCATACTACCGTCAGTTTTCTTTGCAGGACATTTCTTGCTTTCTTCTGGTGTTTTAGATTTGTCTTTAGAGTTCTTTTCTTCAGAACTCTCATCTCCAGTTCGAGATTCCATAAAAGATGACAAAGCCCCCTTCTTTTTCAATGTTCTTTTAGGTAAAGTAGCATAGATCTCAATGTTCTTATCACTACCTGTTTGTTCGTCACAATGTTTTGAACTTGATCGTTTCTGATTTTTGGTAACATCGTCAGATGTATTTTCTGGCCCTTCCTTGTTAAAGCTTTGTGTATTTTCAAGCAGTCCTTTATTGTTTGCAACTGAGGATTCTTTGCGAGACGACTCCATAGCAGCTTCTTTTTGTTTTCGCCGCAATGCAGCTTCGGCCTCTTTCAGTTTTTTATGCAAGTTTGAAGATCTTATTAAACACATGCTGTGCTTCATTTTTGCCATAGCCAATGCTTGGCTATTAGTATATGGCACATCCATTGCAGCTCTTGCACGAGCTAAAGAAAGAAACGAAATATTAAAAAACGTTATTAAAACTCATAATAAATTTGATAAATAATATGCATCAAATATCCAACTTCAAATATGTCATCTAGACTAGATCTTCTTAATAATTTTGTCGTAAGAAAAAAATTTTGCACTCTTATTTCTACCATAAAAATTTACTACCACTGAAATTTGAAATATATACATAATAAGAATTACTTAAATGATAATTGAAAAGAAGTCCAATTATTTTCAAATTTTTAATAAATCTTTTAATAAAGTTATTTTCTCAATGTGGACTTGCCTCCAAATGTTGAAGTAACTGTAAGTATATGTTGTTATGTGTAAGTAAATGTTGTGTACCTGAAGTAAAAAAAAGGTAATAAAAGTTTATGGCCACATGTTTTCTATGCAACCTCTTTTGGAGTCACAACTCACAGTTTAAGAAGTCTTTAAATCTAGATTAACATCTAGCCTAACTTTGAAAAATAACGATTTGTAACATATTAATGTCTCACATACTTTGCTAACAGTTTTAAATTCTTATGATAATAATAAATTTGTATCCAATTTATAAGAATAAAACAATCACAGATTATAAAACAAGCCGACTAGAGTTATTTTGATATTTCAATCCTCAAGTTACATGGGTAAGAAAAAAGTAAAGAAAATAGGTTTCAAAAGATAATTTGTGTTACTATAATTCTTTCCAAAAAGTTTAATGACTACGGATTTTTATGCTAAAAATAAATGTATTTTTATATTGGGATTTGTTAAAAAAATATTAAGCAAGTAAAACATACCTGCAGCTGTGTCACTAAGAAGAGCAGCCATTGATATATCACCAACATTTTCTCGCTCAATCGATTTGGCAACAAATATATCTGCTTCGGCACAAAGTTTATCACATTCATCTTTAAAACCTGAGAAGTATCAGAAACACATGATTTAGTTGAGAATAATTGAATATCAATTGTAGAGCTACAACTGTTCTTAAATTATTATTCAGTTTTGGAAATAAAGAAATATTTGTCAAAGCTTCCAGGAAATGTCTAAACAGATTTGAAATAAATTTTTTGCAATTAATATAGTGTACACTAAACAGAATATAGCAAAACAAAACTGTATAAAAATATGAACAATCCCCTCAAATCTTTAGAGTTACAATATATTAGTATTATATTTAAAAATTCTCTTATAGTATGATGGAGGAAAATAATCACTAAACCAACTGATAGATTTGTCCAAACATCACTAAAAACTCACCAAATGGAAAATGCTCATTGGACTTCAAATCTTTAAGGCAATACTGTAACTGAGATATGTCATAAGGTATGAAGGCTGTTTGAACATTTTCTGGTATCTGACCAAGTCTGGAATCAAGTTTTCCAGGCGAGTTGTTGATGGCAGATGGGTAGCTATCTGAACTGGAGAGTGAAAATGAGTCATATCCGGGATCTGTCAAAAATGGTGCCTCCCCAGGTCTGCCACTATTTCTAACACCAGCTGGGAATCTATAAATAATATCAGAAATTAATTCAATCCCAGATTTTTTATGAAGGCAAATATACTGTTTAAAACTGAACTTGTTTCTTAAATATTTTGGCCATGAATTGATGTAGGAAATTCCAGCAATAGGATTCAATTTTAGAGAACATTTAAGTATTTTGTGTTAACATCAAAAATTATGTTTTAAAGCAAATATATACAAAAATTATTTAAAATTTAAATTATTTTGAAAATAACTTCATCTTTTTACCGTGCATATGAAACATATATATATATATATATATAATCGATTAGTAAATAAAACAAATTCTACTTCAGAATTAAAGGTATATTGACACATTTACTTTCAATTTATGAGCAAAATAAATAATAATTTCAACTTAATTTTACTGGAAAGTTTAGAACTTTTTTTTCCAAGTAAAAAATATACTGCCAAACACTTTAAAGAAAAAAAAGTAAAATTAATATAAATCAAAAGTCCAATTTATGTATAGAATGATGATCATAATTACTTTTTGTTTCCCACCACATAAAAGTAAGGATTATCCAATGAAGTTGTACTGGATGAGCTGGCACTATTTCGATCCCCACTCCAATTTCCAGAATCCCTTCTTCTAGCAACATTTGCACCATCGGGAATGTCAAATTTCAGATGGCTGGGTAGACCTTTGTCCCTCAATGAAAATACATTGTCCAAAGACTCTAAGCTGCTGCTACTGTTCCTTTGTCCAGCAATTGGGTTCCCTATCTTACTATTCATAGACCTTTGTCGTTGGAGCTTTTGCAACTGAAGAATGTTCTCCACTGTTTGCCGGCTGATGTAAGTACCATCAATAGAATGTTCAGGCGAGTCTAAGGTCTGTAAATTAGAATTAGTTTGTCCATGGAATACATTTTCAGGCACAGTTGTTTTTGATGCAGACTGTAAAATATCACCTACAGCAGTTAAATGGCCATTGTCATCAGAACTGTTGTTTGTTTTAGACAGATTAAATGAACAATTTGGAACTGAAAGTCTTGCAGCTAATCGACTTTTCCACGACAAAGTACCATCTCCTGTATTAGCATTTGGCATATAACTATGATCAGGATTTCGAAGAACACAATGCAATTTTTGATATACTTCATTTACATAGCTGCCAAAACTCTGAGATGTAGAATTGTCTTTGCCTTGAGAACTTTTTGTAGTCGGAGTACTGTCATGTTCTTTTAAATTTTCGTCCCACCAAGTAAGATCCCCACTTGGTGTAACAGCTCTTCGAGGTTGAATATTAGTATTCATATCACTGGACACTTCTGGATTAGGAGTTAATGCTCGCCTCTGATTGCCTGTTGTTTGATGCTGTCCCATCCTAGAGTGTTTATCATGTCCTAAACTTAAACTGCAGGATTCTTGAGCTGAAAATGGAAGTATTATGAATTAAATTTAAGACCTAATACAAAATCATTGGAAAATGGAGTGATAAAATTTTTTAACATCAACTTGTAATCTAAAATTATAAGAATGCAAAAAATTCAGATCATATTTCTGCTTAAAAATAAAATTAGTACAAAAATTAAATTGAATGTTAAAAAAGAAACAAAAGATATGAACAATTCTTATTTTTTCCCTCTCCTTACCATTCAAATTCTTCTTGTGTCCAGGAACAACAGTTACTAATCTTGGGGCAGTGGAAGTGTTGACTGGTGTTCCATGAGGATTGGCATAAAGCAGTAACAAAGGTTGGAAATGGCCTTTGCAACATTTCTCGACCACTTGTTCCCATTTAGGTCCAATCTATATTATTTTAAAAAGTGCTACTTAGTATTGTAAAAATAAAAACCCTAGAGAAAACTTAATAATTTCCTATAAATATGGCAATGTGAAAACAATAATTCCTCCCATTAACTCTAGATTAAATCGCCGAAGGGCAATTAAAATATTTCTTCTCTATCAAACATTATGTAAAATAAATCTCCATAATACCCCCCTTTCAATTACAAATCCTATGCAACTGATAAATAATTGTCAAACTACAAAATATCGGTACTTACGTATTAACGCCACCGAGGCTACAGATTGGCGGTAATGCGCCAACAAAGAGCAATCTTGTTTACAAAAGCCGCCAAATTGGCGGCACTTAAAAACCGCCAAATCTGTAGCAGCGGTTGGTGGCACATAAAAACCGCCAAATTGGCACCACTTAAAAACCGCCACATTAGTGTTAATATGTAAGTACAAAACCCACCAAATTGGCGTTAATACGTAAGTACAAAAACCACTAAATTTGGCAGCACTTAAAAACTGTAGCTTCGGTGGCATTAATACGAAGTACCAAAATATCTAAATGAAATAGTTGATTATGCAAATTTTCACAAATTTGATTTTTAACATTAAAATTTTATTTAAAAGCTGAAGGATTTTAATTTCCTAATGTTAAATGAAAATCCATGTTTTCATTTGATAAACATAAAACAGAATATGACAATTAAGATCATATTCTGTCAAGTTGAGGTAAAAGTTTTCTGAAGAATATAACTTTTCCAAGTTTTCTGCTTGAAAATTCTAGTTACTCTAATTAATCAAAATATTATTTTTTAATTTATACGACACACACTTACGACTCTTACTATTATTAGGAACTGAACTTTTATTAATTAACATCACTATTATAAATATGGCATAGTGTTTTATGTTGATATTTAAGATTATATAACTGGGATAGGAATTCCAGCTAAAATCAAATGCAAGAAATAAAATTTTCTCACTCACTTCTCGAACAGCAGCATCATCAAAATATATCCACACTCTTAATTTAGTATGAAAGAAAAAAGTTGAATAATGTTTTCCATAATATGTCACAATTCCAACAAGCTGGTGAGTTGCAGTGGCTGCCCATCGATTGTCAACAACAGAATGAAATACCTAAAAAGTAATACACAAAAATATAAGCCATGAATTGTGTAAAGTGACAAGGAACATATATTTTTTAGCATTATACAAATAAATGCAAAGAATTTAATGTTCACTTTTGTTATTAAAATTCATGGTTTAAGAAGTGCAAATTACAATTGTAACAATTCAGAAATGAATTTTTCAACTTATTAATTTGACAGCTTTTAATGATTATAGATCTAACCAGCTCAGCTATACTAACTCGTAATGGATTTTAATTGAAAAATAAAATAAAGGTTTCAAACGCTTATCAGTAGTATTTTCCAGACAGAAACCATATATCTAGTAATTAAAATGTGTATTAATTCCTTCTTTTAATTGTATTAAGCAAATGAGCACTAAGTAGTAAAGAAGGCCTAAGTATTCAGCAACAATCGAAAACAGACAGAAGTAAAAAGAAAACCAATGTGAAAGGCAATTTAAATAATTAAACATTGCTTACATCTTGAAGTTTAAGAGACATTCCAATAGTCTTGAAAACATCCATAATATGGTCAATGGTTGCGCTCAGAATCCCAAACAAGTCCAACACTTACTGTTAACAGAAAACAAAAACAAGAATGATGTGATGGTTGGAAAAAGAGGAAGTAAAACTTTTATTTTTCATAACATATAATTAGACAAACACTTTTAAACTTATTACATATGCATCTACATTTAGTATCAAAAATGGATTTTAAAAAAAAAAATCTTACCTATTTCTGGTCGATTCATGAGTGTTTTTCTAATCTGAATAACAGCACCACATGAACTCTAAAAAAAATTATTTAGTTTCAATATTCATATATTAGCTATACATCACAGATGTATTACATAATTCATTTATTGCAATTCTTCACCCTACTAAACCTAATATAAATGATAATTTTTAAACATCGTACCGGGCAATCTCTGAGATCTCCGAGTCCACCAGCTCTCTTGAGTAATTCACTAAAATTTGGCAATGGTTCATTTTTTTCCTTCATCAACTTTGCCTGAGAGCTAAACGATAATTAACAATCCATTAATATTCAAAAACAGACTAAGCATAGTTACTAATACAAAAGAAAACTTTGTTAGCATACAAAAACAAATTGCTACATTTTTATGAAGTATGAATTTTTTTATTTCCTAGAAATGGTAGAAAAAAGAGAATCAATTTGATTTTCAATAACAGTACAAAAGAAAATATTCTGAATAATGGTAAATTAATGAATCGTTTTATAAGCTTCAACTTGGCATCCAATCAATAATGCTTAAAAAAAACTTAAAGATATTCTTTTTAGCCAAAACCCAGAAAACCATCTATGTAAAATAACCATCAAAAAGAACATTTAAAATGGGAATTACAAGTAATAGAAGCTTCTAGCTTTAAAAAAAAACTGACAATAAAAGTGTCAATGAAATATGAGAAAAGTGAGCAAACATTACCAAAGTGCTGAAGAAGGAACATAATGAACCATTTGTGTGAAGGGCAATGGTTCTGAAGTAGCTCCACACGCATGGCACACAGTCTAAAAATAGAAGAAAAAATTATTACCTATTTTCTCTAATAATTCCATCCAGTAAATTACAACAAAAAGTGTCAAAAATAATAAAAAGCAAGAGAAGCTTTGCTTTTCATAAGTAATAATTTTATAAAAG
The DNA here is from genome assembly GCA_013235015.1 of Araneus ventricosus. NCBI lineage: Eukaryota > Metazoa > Arthropoda > Arachnida > Araneae > Araneidae > Araneus > Araneus ventricosus. The sequence continues at coordinate 8,514 of BGPR01003447.1, forward strand.
AACAAACTTACTTGTTCAACTAATGTCATGGCAAATTTTTGGTGGGGTATGCAATGAGCAGCACTGCACATGTCTTCCGATTCATTATTTGCAATATGGAAATGAATCCTCATTAAAATGTTTTCCTGTAATTCAAACATGAAGAATACTTTAATACTAATTCACATCATAAATTTCACAGAAGTATTTCTAAGATAGATAACAAAAATCGAAATTCATTAAAAAATTATGTATGCGGAAGAGAAGAGTTTCTTTCTGGGATCACTTCTTGCACCATAAAACGATTTCATTAGAAAAAGGCATCAGTAATAAATAAGACACACAACGGCATTGTATTTTCGTCACAGCAAAAATTTAGAAAAAGATACTCACAAAGCATTCAGCAGCATCGTCCATGAATCCTAATTGAAATCTTCTCTGATCACAAAAAGTTTCTGCTAAAGCACGTCGCAATGCGTCAGGTGGAAGGGCCGATTCTTGACTGTATTGAAACTGTGCAAATAATTCCTAAAATGAAATTAAAACAACATTTAATTTAATTAAACTACATTTTTTTAAGGCACGAGGAACAAATAAATTACGAGCATACCAACAAATATAGAAAATTATCCTTAACTTACTTTTAAAGCACAGAATATGCATGAATCTTCCATACAAGCATGTCCATTAAGCTCTCTGAAACTTCTGCGAAAAATATCCAAATGCCATAGAACCTGAAATAAATTTTGAGGGTTCAATTGATTTAATTTTCAGCAAGAAAATCATTTGTTAACAGTTCCAAGCAACGGAATTTACTTCCGCAGAAAGTTCTCTCTCCACAACCCCCAAATAGCACAGAAGATTTTTCTATCGGATTTATCCATTTGTATTTAAAGAAAAGCAAATATTTTCAAACTTTTTTTGTACAACGAAATACTAGCTTAATCTCTAAAAATAAAAATCCATAAAAGTAGTTATCGGCTAATATTCCTCGTACCAATTCTCGGCTCTTATCTGACATACGCCTTAGTACTATGGACTGACTGCCTGTAAGTACTATGTGAATTTCCATTTGACAGAATCGACATCAGGAAGGAAAAAAGAAAAAAAGTATTGGAGCGATGAAACAATAGGTAGTTCCAATGTGAAAACAAATAAGAGTATCAGTGTGCGTAATAAAGACCCCCATGATAATTGGCAATGGCGTGATGCACGGCACGAGGCAAGTTCCTACACAAACAGAAAAAGTTTGGCGCCTCAAACGATCTTAGCATTAGATTAAAATCGACATCCCCTGGACATCAATGGCAGTTAGGAGAAAAACGACACATTTATCGCCACAATCGGTTTTCTTCCAAGACAAAATTTCCGACACCGGATGTCGTTCTCGGCAGAGCGTGCCGAATTAAAGACTTATACCTTATTTTTAAGAACATTAACTTATCTTCCAGAGAATGGCGTTATGCTCGGACAAACTCCTTTTAGAACTTTAACAATGGGCAATGCGTCGGACACGCGTCTCGTTTTGGATATTTTTCAGAGATGAACATTACATTTCCCTCACGTTTCGATAATAGTTACCGCCGATCATTTTTATTATAGATGTGTCCAAAATCTTTTGTACAAATCTTAAATGAGGGAGAGGAAAACAATAGGTGTGAGAATGAAAATCAGCAAGTAACAGAATGACAAGATAATTTCATATATATAGGGAATGCATAAGAGAACGCTTTCACATAAAAAAATGTTACCAATTTAAAATAATTAAGGCATTTTATTCCTACATACAACCAGTGGCAGCTCGTATTACGTAAACTTGTGGGTGCTGTCTTCCTGCGCATCTTCAATCCTTCACTGCGCAGTAATGCATATTTGAACAACTTAAATATTTTGGCTTTTTTCACTAACTCTAAGTAGTTTTATATTATAATAACTCATAACATCACTTCTTCAAGTATTTTAACAAATTAATTTTAATAAAAACTTTAAACTCGAAATTTGTTTTTCAGTTCCGTTTTCTGTATTCCTTATTTCATTTTTTTAAAAATTAGCATTAAAATGACAGTATAGTACAGAAATAAAAATAATTTTCTTATTAATTAACGAGAAAAAAATGTTATAGTATAACTAATATGAACAGAAGCGTAAGCGAATACTATTTATTAATATCATTAAAAAGTACTTAAAAATGAAATCCATTCTTTTGTTTTCAGCGAAAGAACAAAAACATTAATCTTGAAGCTTGAACGACGATTAAAAAATTTTGTATCCATTGAAATCAAAACAGCTACATATAATCGTATTCCGATTCATATTGTGTGCGTCAGAAAGTATTTTATTCTTTTTTTTTTTAATGTTAGAAAGCCGAGTTCAAGGTTTGGTGTATTATGTAGTAACGGGAATTGCCAAGAGGAGAAAAAAAAATGATTAATTTATTCTATTACATCTATCTAAATGTGGACTGCGATAATTTAAATTGGGAATATACTTATCAATATTCTTAACTAAATCTTAATTTGGAATAATGAATCATGATCCCAAACAGAAAGGTACTGAATATTACGGTTCACGAAAATTTTGAAAACATTTGTATCACTAAAAATTCTATTATGTATTTCATCAGCATTTATAACTAAAAAATCATCAAAAAAATCTTTTGGATTGCAAGAAATTCCATTACTACAAAAAAAAAACTTTTTTTCAATTAAATTTTTATTTATCATTAATTATCTTTCATTTCTTTACAAAGTTCTAGAACGCGAAAAAAAGTTTAAAACTCCGTTTCTAATGTCACGGGAACTGTCGAATTCCACAGTACCTTTTCAGCTTAAAAACATGGTAGGGAAAGCCTGTGCAGTGTCACTGCGCAGCTGGAAGTATCCACAGTTTCCGTTTGAATTGCTGCTTTCCCTTTTGCGCTGCTTCTTCGGGTAGTGAAAAAAAATAAGATAAGGAACTTCGTTTTCTGCGTAGTTTTCATTCAGTTTCATTTGAATATCGTAATCGTTTAATACAAAATTGCGTTAGAATGTCGATAAATTTAAATACTAAACGCGAAATAAAATAAATTGATTAAATTTACACAATGAAAAAGTTAGGGGTGCTGCAGTGCCTACACATGAGCCGTTCCTGCACACAACATAAAGATATGCCGTATCGGTCGTTCCAAATTTCGAAACGGCTTTAAAATCAAAATCTCGCGATAGGCTGCAAAGGCATTTTAGTACAGAATCGATGGCAAAATATATTATGAATTGGGCATATTTTTGTCTTTTCGTTCAATGAAATAACACATAATACAAATGCCTGAAAATATCACATTTCGAAACTTTTCTGTTCAGAATGGTAGGCAATCTTTATGCCATTCGCCCTAAATTAAACGGCATATATTAATTCAGTTCTTTTAATTGGATACTTTCACAAAGTAATGAAGATAGAAAGTGGCATATGAAAGGTAATTCGGGTCTCCGATAATCATATTTTGTATTATTATTATTAACAGTTAAATAACACACAAACTTAATACAAGTATGAAAAACTTTAAAGTGTACTGAAATGTGAGAATATGTTTATATCTTCAGTAATTATGTTCCTTTCAGTACATGCACCTTAAAGATTTTAAGGGGAAGTTACTATAATTATCACAAATAAAAAATAAAATTTAGGGAATAATGATTTAATTGCAGGAATTCACACTCCGCTTTCCAACTTTCAACATTCCGACATCGATCAAGATAATTTTGTACCTGGACTTTCTTTACCTTACATGGAACGGAAGATCTCATCACACTGCTATGTACTGATGAGCATCCAGAAGGACTAAATCAATCTCTATGCAAATTTTGAAAACTATTTGTGTCAGCAAATAATATTCAAAAACTTAAGCAAGCGTTTCATTTAAATGAAAAAATGATATCCGTTAAATATCTCCAAAAATTGCATGTAGCCATTCCAGCCATCTATATAAACATAAATGGATTTCAGCGCTGATTGATAAGAAAAGCACGACGGAAATTTTTCTCTGAGGGTCATAAATGGCCAATAAAAAGGGAACAAAATGTCCTCTGTAAGGAGCAACGCCACCAATGAAGAACTCTCAGGAGTTATTTAGTGCAAGAGGGAAACCTTCACAACCACCCTCACGGGAAATGGAAGTTAAAAAGTCAGACCTTGGAGATGTCTGCGGGACGTTATTTATTCAACAAGTAGGATAAACGTATCACTCGACAAGGTCCATTTACAGTTCCTTGAGCGGTTGATACAGAATACTTCGCTCTATTAGGGGACGGAGAAGGGTTCGAGAAGTGAACTAGTGAAGGAGAACAGATGGCCCTTTCAGAAAATAAGAAAGAAAACGCCAACGTCTCCCCTCGAAGAAAATGAAGGGGGACGAGCCCGGGCCATAAAATTTTTTTCGCCGAAAAATACCGCAACTCCCCTCCGAGGTCGAGAGGTGGCACTTTGATCCATCCCCCATTCGGAGGAATGCATGGGGTGGCACGGAGTGTTGACACGCAAAGTGAGGGAATGCCAGGGAAAGCGATTAGAAACACCACACCGATCCCTCGCAGTGGGGAGAGTTTTTTCCTTCGAATTTTTTACGACTGCAAGTGATAAATATAATGCAGACAGACGAAGAAATTCTATTTCCTCTCTTCAAATAACGGAAATGTAGCTCATGTAGGGCAAATACAAAATAAGATATTATATTCCAGTTTGAAAATTACTTATTTGTTAACAAAAATCATTATCACCTTTCAGATTTAACAAGTAATATACAAAACTGTGAACTTAACGCAGAACAGACTTCATGCCAATCACTTAACTGAAATCGTCACAATACAGCGCATGGATACTGACATTCCGAACATGTAATTAAGAAACTAGTTAAATGAATTATTCTGGAAAGAAGAAATTAAGCTAAATATAAGCTCTGAACTTAGGCTCTATTTGACCTTGTAGCGTTCTCATCTTACAAGTCCAGTGTTCTACGATGCTATGGTAGCGTGACGAAGAAAAGGACAAAAAGTTTTTACCCTGTAACTAACGAACCAACCTGAGGTGTAATAACGAATGTTTTTAGATGTGGTCACTATGCAAAGGTAACATTGTCAACAAATCACATAAAATAATCTTCCATGCCGATTTTCGTTCCGAAAAATGTATCTCAACATGGACTCAAAGTACACAAACTGTTTTGGAGCGAACCTGGTTGAAATTATTTAGAAATGTTCCCAATGATTTCAAAAAATAAGTTATAGTGGCAAGTTCAATCACTATATTGCAATTTTATTCAATATTTATTGTTTTTATTACATTAAGAAAATGAAAATTTTTACAGAATATGCATATACAGAGTATCAAGAAGTTTAACATCTCGATTACCAAAATTTGGATCAAAACTTTTGCAACCTCCTTTGCCAAGTTGCTTCAGATCTTATGCGCCCGGGTGACGTAGCAAGGGTAAGTGATGCCCGCAGAATGGTGTTGTTTTTTCGCACCCTCAAAATATTTAGCTTTAAAAAAAAGCTGCACCGAACTCGGAGCCCGGGGCACCATCCCCTCGCTACGCAACTGTACAAGTCAGCACGTCTCAATGAAAAAAAAAAACACTTCTCTCTTTTAATGCAAATAATTTTGATTAAATCAAAGAAAATGCTATCCCTAAAACGTAAATTTTTTAACGTTGAAATCATGCAAAACTGAAAAAACAATTCCAAGCAGAAAACACTTGTAAACATACGCAACTAAATTAGAAATCGTAAATTTTACCCGTGTTAAGAATTAAAAGAATAGCACATGTTTTTTTCATGAGGGGGTGCAGCAGGCTGATTCACGCGTACAAAGGAAATTAAAGAAAACTAGATAAAACGGTCGAGGCCAGACATCTCGAAAAACACGCAATCGGGAGTGGAGGCCCACGAATCACAACAATTAAACTCATTGCATGATTATGGCCCCAGGCGACTAAGAGTACTATCGTGAGATTAAGAGAATGGAGAGTGAAGAGGCAATTCAAAAGGGGACGGGGAGTCAGTCGGTCGACCGTGTCCACTGTAATGAACCCCGTTTCCGGCGTCGGAAGACAGCGAAAACAAAGCACTGGGAACATTTTGTAGTGACACCGCTGCAGGCAATTAAAAGAAGAAAAGATTTTTATCAGCTCCTTTCAAGAAGCTTCTGCCCCCCCCCCCTAAAATCCCTGGCTAATAACAAAAGCAAAAGGCCCCCTCATGTGACGAAAAATTAACTCTATTCTGTTTCTTTACCTGTTAGGGAACATGCAGAAATCATAAAACCATTCTTAAAAACATGGAAAAGTTGAGTTATAAGTTCAGATAAGGGGAGATTATTATCTACAGAGCTACATGGTTTTTTTTTCTTTTAAAAGGTTATTTATTTTACAGAAATTCTACAATACTGATTTAACACAGCTTTCCTTCTCCAACATTCATCCTTTAGAAGAACAGCAGTTAATGATGCATTCGCATCTTCATAATCTAAAATTTATTGACACTTCTAATACGAGCATCATTTCATTTTCAACTCAGCAGTCTATTCATCTTGTTGACAGAATACGGTTTAAAATATTACACTTTCTGCAAATATGAATCCCCCCCCCCCAAAAAAAAAGTAATAATATGAGAAATATAATGTGACCAGAGAATCTTTTCCTCCTCTTTTAAAAATAACTGCTTTTAATTGTTTTTATTTTAATGTATAATTAATAACACGCTCGTGTTTTTTTTTCGCGTTGCCTACTACTTAGCCTTCTGCAAACTTCAAATAATTGAATGATTCGAATAAACATGTCTTTAACTGTGCGAAGATAATGACGCATGGGTCTCTGGATATAAACTGATAATTGGGCGAGATGGAAATTATTTACCAATTACTAAGTTATTAATGGAAAGAATACCGACATTCTGAACAATGAAAATGAATAAAACATTTACATAATAACAAAAGTTTAAATTTTACTCAGAACACAGCAGAAATATTGAAACTGATTTTTTTAAAATAGAAGAATAGAAGAAGTCACTAATAGAAGAATAAATGAGAACGGGCTTTGAATGCTAGTACTAATAGGACCAGCATTCTGTTAAAACTTTCAAGCGTAATATTTCTACATTTAAGTTATCGTACACGTCATTAATTATGGAGCTTAGGTATACGCCATATTGATATAACCTGAAACTATATATGTGGTAAAGACAGAAGAGAAAAAAATTGATGCAAATGGGGAAAGGCATAATTCTGAAAGAATTCAAGCTGTTAACTTGCCAGAGGGAGTATTATTTAAATAAATGGATACCCTATCGATAGCCCAGCTAAAAAGCTGCATTAGGAATCTAAAGTTAAAACATTTTTCATAAATAAAATTTCAAGAGTTCTTGACAAAGTTTGAGCTCAAATTATTAATATCTAAAATCGAAAAGTAATTTTCAATGGACAGGTGCTGGCCTTTCAAAACAGTGAAATAAAACATGGATGAAAAAGATATCTGACCCACTTTCACTACAGTCCAGAGCTGATACAACCGGAATAGTGCCTACCTGTGAGCAGGACAATAAACAAAAGTAACCTTCAAATAGCTTCCGCTAAAATCCTATTCTCGTCATAATTACAGCAAACAACTAGCAGACATAACAGAAAATCCGTGCGCTTATTGCAAGAGTGGCCGAAGAAACAAAAGTTGTTTGACGTAACTGTGCAGGTATTCATAAATGAATACGACTCAGCCATGCCACAATATTCTAAGCTAGCTTGATCTTTGATCTTAAAAAGAAAAATTTATAGCAAAAAAAAACTGGAATAAAAACTAGAGTAATCTTTCTGTATTAAACTATCTTACTGTATACAAATGAGCAATATCACAAAATATTTACGTTTCTATAATGCAAGTGAATAAAAAAATTAGATCAGTGAAATTACCGATACCGTTTCTAATATTAATATAAATCATATTCATCTCAAAGATTTACTTTTTTTTTTTTTGGCATTGTATTACTAGCTCCTACAATTTTTCTTTTTTAAAAAAAAAACTCTTCCTCTCAATTCTCATTCGCTTCAGATACGAAATTTTAGCGAAACTCCCAAATGCACGGAACTGCACCGCAGGTTTAATGATGACATTAAAGGTAGCCAAGTGTCGCTGACCCTTTCTTGATGATGCAGCGACTTGAAAACGACTCGGCCATTCGTCAATTAAAAACCGGTCGCTTGGACGGACAGATGAGTGTGACCGACGATTCACGACAAAATACTTCCTGAGATTCGCCAGCAAAAGTTGCATCAATTAATTCAATGAAGAAACACATTAAATTTCGGTAATGGCTCATATTTATTTTTTTCGAATATTTAACGATCTAAAAATTCAAGATGCAAATAATTGTAGAGTTTTTCGTACAAGAATTGTTCTGGTATATTTATATCAAAAAAAATTGCAAACAATAATCTACAGCGGATAAATAAATTTAGGTTTTTAAACTTGGTATGAATTTACATTTTTAAGATGAATACCACAGACAGTCCGTTTGTAAGGTAATTTGCGTATTTTTTAGGTATCCAAAACAATGCTTTTTTAAGGTATTTATAAATTTAGCTTGCTTTATAGCATTTGTTAATATTTTGTAGGTTTGCACTTAGACGTTAATTTAGTCTCCCAACACATTTTTTTCCCCTCATTATCATTCTATTATCAACTCGCTTTATATTATATAATTAATTTATTTTAATATAAAATTAATTTTTTTTAGCAAAATTCCTTGCCGTAAACGAAGCAACGCTAAAATTTTAAAAAGAACATTACCAAATAGTTGAATAAAAAATAATAATAGCTGTTACAAATAGAAATAAGTATGCACACGATTGAAGAAGTTTCAGTTAAGCTTTACAAGACTACTAACTTCATTTGGATAAATTTGAAAATGAAATGAAAATTACTCACACTTCATGGCTTAGAAATTTCACTTCGTGTTTCAAAAAAAAGACCTTTAAATAGTTTTATATAAAGTTTTCAATCCCATTATTAATTGAATTATTACAATTTTTTTGCAGATTCAGATACCTGTCAATTTAAATTTCTTATAAGATATCAAATCTTTACACATAAAGTTCTTAAAGGCAAACAATTTCATCGTGAACTAATTTACACATTGCTAATTACATTGCTACAATTACTAATTACACCATTTCAAAGTCACTTTTACGAAACTGAAGCTTTCATTAGCTCCCCAGTTAGATCACAAAGGTTCTACACCATTAACCTAAAAATGAACAACTGGTAATCTTTTTTTCAAAAAAAACAGCTCTAAAGGGAAACAGATTTGAATGCGTGGGGGGGGGAAGAGTACAAATTATGTTCTGTAAGCAAATTACTAAGTGCAGTCAAATCAACCCCCCAAAAATGCTTTGTTATCGCGGTATTCAGTTCGTCAGTACAGAAAAGCACGTTTTACGACGATCAACCTTGTTCACCTTCAACTATAGTCTTGCTCCAGTTTTGTCTTTGGAAACTTGCAGTCGCGTGGCTGAGAAAAACTAAAAGCAAGCATTTAACACACGGTGAGCAGGAGTGGCGTTAGAATTTGCCCGACGGGGGACACGGTCTGTCCGGCAAGGGGGGTACGACCTGATGTATGGGGAGTGAGGACGAGTGTAATGAAATTGTTCTCAAATTTTCGCCAGATCTTTTATTTATCAACTAGTTGAATACCCCGTTCAGAAATTTTCCCCGACGGGGGGCCGTGCCCCCCCCCCCGCGGCCGGGGGGGCGGAGGAGAAGGGGGGGCGCGAGAAAAAAAAAAAAAAAAAGGAGCGAGACGAAAATAAAGCGAAACTTGTGAGACTAGAAAGCGGCTCTATATTAAAAGAAGCTCTATAATAAATCAGTCTAGTAGATACGGAAATTGAAGGATTTTGAAATTCATTTAAACGGGAGGGGAGAGGAATATTTAGAATTAATACTGAATATTTCATCTTGGCTGAAATTCCTTCTGAAGTTAATTAGAGATGTTTTTTTGAAAATCAATGCGATTAGACACGATAGTTTAGCCTTGTGATTTATTTATTTTATTTTATCTGTCGGTTCCCTTTTCCAGCAAAGTGAGTTTTTTTTTTTTTTAATCACTTAATATCAATAACCAAGAACTGTCAACGAAAATTCCCTTTCTTCCTCAAAAATTCCTTGAATAACGACAAAAAAAATGTTTTCCAATTATATATATATTGAAAAAGAAGAGTGATAATCTGAAATAAATCCAAGATAAATTCAGTGGGGTTGGAAAGCACAATTCACGCGTAAAAACGGTAGGTATATTCTACAAAGTAGGTAACTTTTTTAATTGAACTTTTTATTACACAAAACTGTATTCATCAAGAATTTCCACTGTTACCAAAACCCAAGGGAAGGCACCCATAGGTTATAGCGATCTGTTTCAATCTCCTCCGAAACGCATGCCTACGTTTTCGATTCCGAAAGGAAAAAAAACTGGAGGGCTCGGGGTTAAAATGTTACAACAGTAACAACAGCGGAAAACAGTGGAAAGCCTTTATAAAGGTCTTCCAGAAAGTGAAAAGTAATCGTTAAGCATCAGCCAAGCGCATCCGCGGTTATGCTCAAGTTCGTCAGAACTACCTATTGCATATGCATAACACATGACTGCGACTCTTCGAATAGATAGGGGGAGGGAAGAGGAGATGAATATTTCGCGGTAAGTAGCAGTTTTTTTGCGGCGTAGTAAAATTCCTGGCTTCATGGTGATAGGTTTGATAAACAGCTCTAGACAATTCTGACGCAGAAACTACAGCTCATGTTGACACCGCAATATATGAAAAAAATTCATATATGGGGAAGTATATTCAGAACTTCAACTTCCAAGATGTCATTGAACAATTCATTAATCAGGAAGTTAAGCTCTAATCAAAATTGAGAGAAAACAAAACGGCTAAATCGTCAAGTTTTTAACATCAATGTTCAATGATGATATACAGTTTTTGCGCTGTATTTCGAGATATAAGAATGTCGCGTTTATCCAAAAAAGCATGAGACATTTAAAAAGCGCCTGTTTCACTATGTCTTCTTTCTTTTCTTTGCATAAAATAGAAACTTAGGAATTTTGCATACACTTTAACTTGTTTCGAATACTTTTGTTGAAAGAAAAAAACGATTGAAAAACTTTGAAAAGATAATCAGAAGCGGAGCAACACTGAAATTTTACAACCTCAGCAGGGTTATTTTATATCTGAGAAACATCTTCCTCTTTAGAACTAAGTACAATTAACATTTTAAGACTGCAAGATGTGATAAGAAAATCATTAGGGTATTTGTATACACTTTTTAAGAGCGTTGAAAAGATACCTCAAAACTTGCCAAGTGCATTTTTAAAAGCAATAAAGGCCTACAATAATAATTCGTCTTTCTTTGAGATCTAATTTATTGAACAATAAATTCTGTAGTTCTCTTGAGTACAATGAAATGACATTGAGAATCTGTAATCTGACATTTTAAAAGCGCTAAGCCATGTTAAGAATTATAAGTTATCATTGCGTAAAAGTTATCGTAAGCGTAGGTGTGAAACCCGCTATACAAAAGATAAATCCGCTATTAGTGTAGGAAGATATCATTTATGGTCAATACCACGTAAATGTGCCCTGGATATAAAAACTTTGTTTCTTTCTTTTGTGGAATCAGTTTATTTTAAATGCTAGAAACGTCTATAAAGAGAATACGCACACTTTTATTTTCTTCGTGTTTGTCATTTCAGAAAATTCTCAAAATAGATGTACATTCTGAAACGATAATTATCAGAAAATAATGGTTTGCTACATTTTTAAAAAATTGAATTGCGAATACAGCAAGTCACGTGAATTATCGCCGATAACAATTTGAAGATTGTCCACATTATTTTCTTGTAGCATTTTGGAACTTTGTTAACACTGTAAAACAATTTTAATTTTACAGTGGTGATTAAATTCATTACCCACGAAACAACAGGAAGAAGACTCGTCTTAAAATGTTATTTGAGTTAGCTTTGCCGTGTCCAGTCAAGTCTCTTACCGATATTTTTATTCATAAAAATGTTCAAATAAACAAACTGACAAAAGTTCCTGCTTAAGAAGCAATGTATAGACTGCAGTATGCTACTTATTAAATATATTGTTCTCAGACGGCAGTCTTTTAAATTTTTAATCATGTTAAAAATTGTCAAATAAAGGCATGTTATATGCAAAAATAGTTTTACAACAAATACTGATTATAATGAATACTATGCCCATAAAGCGATGTCTCATCTATAACAGATATTCACAAATCAATTCAAGTTCCTCTTTTTTAATCTTTAGGAGGTTTAAATGCGGTCTTCAATTTTTTTCGTAGAAATCAAACAGATCGAACAGATTTCTTGATGGGATCTATGCGCTAACTTACAATATTTTTTTCGCCTCAATGGCAATTTTATTAAAATAAAAACAAAAAAGCCACAACGGTTATATTTTTATAAAAAGGCAACGAATTATGAATTTCGCACAACAGAAAATACATCCAACATTCAATAAAATATTATATATACTAAATAACACAAATTATTTCGGTAACTCTGTAGTATATAGAAATACTAATATCTCATGGGCTTTTTTAACATGTTAACATGGAAAGATGTTCGTATTTTCATTACATATCACGTACTTCTCTTGAGTAATAACTTCAAGTGAAAGTATAAACTTAGCGCCAGAAGTCTGAGCTCTACGAAAAACCACATGAATAATGCATAAAGAGGACCTTCCTGAGCAACCTTTTAAGACAAAAACCAGTTGCAAGTCGAATGGGCTTGAGGGAATACAAACTTTCCCTAAAAATATACTAGTTCGAAAAGAAAGAGCAAAATAAATGAAAACCCCATTTTTCTTCTCTCTCGTAAAAAAGTCTTGAGAAACACTACCAGAATTTTAAGAGAGAAAATAAGCAAAGAGCAGAAAGAGAGAGAAAACCTGAAAGGAGTCAAAGACCCCTAATAACCAACAACTTCCATCACCCAGGGTTCCATGTAATGGAAACCGCTTCTAAATTAAAGTGTGCACAATTTAATTAAAATTCAACAACAAATCAAACACGGACGAAAGCAGCACGATCGCACTATTCTGTGTAGATGCAAATGCTGTAGCTCTCGACCTAGGCAACCAATTGTGACAAGATATAAATGGAATGGAAATTTAAAGGGCATATTTATTAAGAAATTCCGGGAACGTCTCTGGCAAAAGAACTAAAAAGTCGAGTGTTCTTCCTTCGATTTTTTCGTATATTTCACATAAGGTTGTCATTTATAAGTATCAAAAATAATTTTGTCTAGATGATATTTATGCAACTAAATGATCCCAGCAGACAAAAAAATCTTAAAAGTATTCAAAATTCATTTTGCAACGGACTCTGATGCTTATATAGTTAGAATTCTAAGTTTTCCGGAGTTAATTTCGGAAACTTTAAACCAACAGAAAACGATTTTTAAGCCAACTTCAAATCAAAGAATTAATTATTCAGGGCCACCTGTTTTATAGGTAGCTATTTTTCTACACTATTTTTTAAAAATTCATTTTAAATTATAGCCACGATACCGTGCGCACAAATAAGGATATTTAATATTCTCACTAGACAGATGTGCAAAGCGCAGGTAAAAAAAAAAAAAGATTATTATTATAAATTTATAAATATGGCGCTGTTTTCTTTACTCTCACTGCATAGTAAAGAAAATCAAGGATTGAAAAAGTACTTCTTCTCGTAAACGGATTTGGTCTAAAATTTGGTCCAGATCTATAATTTTGGTGTAACGAACTGTATACCTAAACCAAATTTTATCAACCTATCTCGATGCGTTTCTGAGTTTGTATACACACACTCATAGACAGGGAGGCAGACGGAGATAATTCAAAAATCGAATTTTTTTTTTTCACTCTTGCAATACTTTTCTCTTTGGCAAAAAGACACCGCTTTTTAAAGTTAAGGGTATTTAATGAATGTCTACTTAAAAATAAATTACAAAAAATATGTATGAACATGAGCATACGAGCAAATCTTTTTATCTTACCTGTACAGCACTGTTGAGGAAACAATTGTTTTGGCCCGGCATATTGAGTAATCCTTTAGTATTTGTAATGGACATGCTATTCCTAGGGTTGAGAAGCTGGACATACTGAAGGAATCCTCCATCGGCTCGGCCCCCTACCGTGAGGCATTTCGCCTGGGGGGTCCGAAGGGCCGACAGAGCAGGCGTCGGACCAGGACTCATCCTCAGGACTTCACAGCATTTTCCACAATTCAGCTGAAATCACAAAAGAAGCTATTAGTTCCTGCTGTTATAGGAAACCCGTTAAATCAATCACTGAAGCACTTTATACATGGAAATAAATCATTCGCTCTTTAAAAGACCAAACTCGAACTATTCTCCACTTTTCGATAGAAAAGATGTGGGATCGTTGCTCTTTCCCACATGATCTGGTTCGAGAGGGAAATAATCTCCCGATAAAAGGTATACAAAATCGGTTTTGGTGTTCTTGCGTAGACAGGGCTCTGTGAGTAGGCGGGAGAAGGGGGTGCTCGTGCGTCAAACACTCGAGGGCTCTTGAACGGGGAGAGTGAGTGGCCTCCCTAGTGCGTCAAGAAGCAGCATAAAGCGATCGACGATGGAGCTTAATCCGACCTTTCACAAGGGCTTCAGTTGTGATTGGGAATACACCCAGTATTGTTCCCAAAATAATTTTCGGTTGCATAAGAAATAATGGATACGAATAGTAAGATGCAGATCAGGATATGTTCGATAGGGGTTACTATTTTAAAAAGAAATCAGAAGATAAGTTTATAAACTGGAAAAGCAAATATTTGTAATTTTCATTTTTGCAACTTTCAAATAAAAACTATTAAAAATCAATTACACTCAATAAAAAATCAACAGCTCAATATCTCTTAGAATTCACCAAATTTACAGAGAACTAAAGCAACTCAAAAGGGAGTTCGTACTGCGTAGACAGATGGAATCTGTCCATTTTCAAAAATTTTAAAACTCAGTAAAAAAAAAATTACATAAATTAACAAACATAATTATGGCCATTTAATGTTTAGGCATGGTCCTCTTCAATTTATAATAAAATTATATATACAAAAGCATTATTCTAAAAATGAAAATCTCAATCGAATCACTTTCTCCGCCCAGTGGCGTAGCTACTCGGGGCAAGGGGCAGTACAGATGCCAGGGGCGCCAATTTTAGGGAGCGCCATGGAGTCAAAACAATGCTGCGTTTATGCAATTTTTAAAGCAAAATACGATGAGGGAAAGTAAAAATACCATATCCCTGGCGCAATTTACATTTTTAAGCCACTGATGACGACTGGGTTAAAAAATCATTATTTTCTGGGCGCCACTGGCCATGGTGACAAAACATTGACTTTAAAAAGTGACATAAAAGCATCAAATATAATAAGGGGGCAAAAAGATGCCATGACCCAGGCGCCATTTACACATGCTAAGTCAGTCACTGATGCTGAAGAAGGGAGGGGGCAAAAAAATCATATGACCCGGGCGCCACTTACCATCGCTACGCCACTGTCCCCAACCCTCCCTTTTTTTCGGTCTAGATTTTCTGAAATAAAATATAATTGAAACCTTCAAAATAAAAAACCACAGAAATTCAACGAAAATTTGAAGTACCTACTGATGATGATGATATAACTTTCAGGTTTCAACGAACGAACTCCGTTTTTAATTAATTAGTTAAAGATCTAACAGAACCTTGATTATTACTTCTAAATTCTAGGTTAAATTACTAAAAATTTACATTCTGGGAAAATACTACATAAGAATGTAAGAATATTGAAAGTTATTTAAAATATAAATTTTACTGGTCGTACTTTACCACAAAATTGCTTTAGAAAAATAGCATTTCAAATGATGAATGACTAACATTTTTTTGAAATCATTCATTCACGTATTTCTATAGATAAATGTTTTTTATCTTCGTTCTTAAATACCTAAAAATGATGCAATCACCGGATGCATGCGTCACAAAGACCCTTTAATTACACATACTATGATATAACTGAGCTAATTTGCAACATTCACCTTCACGGTTCGACGTAGAAATTCAGTGTTCAGTGCAATTTCACTCAAGTGAGACGACTGATTCAAATGGTGAATAGGATAGACAAATAGATCCATACAATGGTTAAAAAGAATCTTTAAAAACATTAAGAATAGTATTCTGCGAATTAACAAGTCCATAGAACGTCCTTTGTACCCTAACATGTACAATGGTAAAGACTTTTTTTATATATATAAAATTAGTTATTATTTACAAACTTTTCAACATTTTAATGATTTAGGGTGAAGTGACCAGGTTTGCAACTTTAGCCCCGGACACTCTAGATATTGGGGACGAATTTTTTCAAGCCAGGAGAATAAGTTAAAAACCAGTACAGTCCCGACAATTCTGGTGGTCACTTCACTACATCGATGCTGTTTCTCAATTTCCATCACCGAACACTTTTTACTAGGCAGCGATGCTTCTTCAGATTCTACTTTAGCAGGGCATTGTTTACTTTATGATGGTACGACTACATGATACGGTTAATAATGACGATACTGAACAATCATTTTCCGATAAAATAAGGCGACTACATTTTATGCATAGTAATCTTGAAGATTCTGCAGAAGTTAATATTTAAATCTTTATTTAATGAACTCTTCACTAAAAAAGGAATTTTTTAAAAAAGTGAGACGAAGAGTAAAGGTCATTTTGTTTAGCGAAAGTTAAACATTCTTATACAAAGAAAATAAAATGTTATTCCATGATGCATTGACAAAATTTCGAATTCCTGAAAAAAAATCTTTAAAACATTTCTAATAACACATTCTTAATATGAAAGAAGAAATATTATCAGCAAAATAACCAATTAAATGATTTAGGTTAGGACAAAAACTCACTACACGCATTACAAATGATTTAAGAAAAAAAATTACTCACAAAGTTGACAAGTAAAAACGAGTAGCTCGAAACAAAGACAATGGTTAGACGGAATAATGATTACGATTTATGTCAGAAAGAGGTTAATGTTCCGATTATTAAACACATTGTTCAATTGAACGAATGCTTTCTGGACGAACAGCTTTCCATTAAAAATTTATTCAGAACAATAAAAATTCCAGTTGGAGAATCTGCTTTTTAACCAATAACAGAATCGAATGAGAACCGATTTTAGAAATATTACTCATTTGTTATACCTAGAAAAGAATGAAACGTGTTGTAATATTTTAATCTTATCTAAATTTTCATCACCTTTCGAAACAGCTGATAAAGTCAAAAGATGTGCAATTCATAGATATTGAAAAAATATCAAATGAACATTAAAATCTTTTAATAGCAATACGGATGAATAAAGAAATTGAAAAGAATAAACTTTACGGTTTGCTTATAGCGGAAGAAAACTTACGGGGATATTTTCGCTTGAAGAAACGATTAAGAAAAGAGAAAACTTCGCAAACCAGAACAATTTTTAAGTCACCCATCGATTATTTAAAATTGTAGGTAGGTAAAACTATAGGTTCCGATTTAATCGCAAAATATTACAAGAGGGATTTTCTTACTATCGAGATGCATTAATCTTTAAAAACACGACGGTTTATACTAAAAACAGATTTTAATTAGGTAATTCGAATTTAAATGCTTTTTAAAGTCACCTCAATTTTCTTCGAGTAATTTTTTTCCCCATCATAGCCAATAAATCAAACAACAAATAGATGGAATTTTACCACTCTGAATATCTTCCTATAGTTAAACGGTGTATTTTTTACACAATACACCGTTTGAAAGGTAACAAATTTGTAAGCAGGTGTAAAAAAAACTTTCAAATAATTTCAACCAAAATAGAAAAATTATAAAAGGAAATATTAGTTATTAAACTCATGTTACTTAAAGGAACTGGCACATCTAAAATAGCTCCAAAATGAAAATATACAGAATCGTTTTAGTTTATGTGATGAACAATTCATGAAGCTCGCGCAGTCGAACATTAGTACCGTATTAAAAAAAAAAAACAGTAGACATTCGTTGATTTCGTGATTTAAATAAATCTTAAAAATTATTGACATTCTTGTTATTTTAGATATAGTTGTTTTAAAGAACAGACTACCAGTGTTGCGAATAAGTCACAAAAAAATATCTTTGGAACGTATTTTTCCTCAAAAAAAAATATAAATTCAATTACATATACCTAAATAGATTAAAGAAAATATGTGAATAAGTATTATGTGATAAAGCCGTAAAACTATTTTTTTTTTTTTTTTTTTACTATGCTGTTCATCGACATCTAAAAAAATAATAACTGTGGTTTCATCTGTTCGAAAAAATGTTCACAAGGACTCTTCTCTCCAACGTACATTGATGATTAACTAAGAATACTTAAACTCTTAATAAGAGGGAAAAAAAGAAATTTAATTTAGAAAAGCGTACTCATAAATTTAAAGCAAAATGTTTTTTTATCAGTCCAGCTGTCAGAGCGGGGGTCGCGAAGAATAATTCAAGAAGCATCGATCTAAATCAAGGATAGAAAACAAGGAAATAAAGAAAATATGTTCTTCAATAAGAAGCATAATGGGAAAACGAAATGAGATCTTGTCGAATACAAATTGGGAACGATGCCAAAACATTTATACAAGAAGCTTTTCAAGAACGTCTAAAATGTAAAACGAAAACTAAAGCAGGGAGGGGGGAAAAATCAAGTGACCAAGTCTGAAGGCCCATAAAAGATGCCTTGTCCATTAGGTTTGACCTTGTTATCAATGTCATTACTGGTTTGCTAATACATTTATTCTTTAAACGCATAACGAAAGTAACTAAGTTGATTGGATTTAATGGTTTAATCAACAGATTATGAACAAAAACTGCAGAAAAGAGAAGGAATAATTCTTACTTTCTAACAAATATCTGTCAATCAAATTAACTGTAACAAAGAACGGTACATTACGTTCGACACTGCTTCTTAAAAGGCGAAGGATATACTTAATGGCTCTTGTTTTTCCAAGGGAAAACGAAACATTTCTTAGAAACGTTAACAAAATTATTCTAGTGGGTGGATTTTCTGAACTTCTGGTCACTCTAGAAAATGGGTGAAAACTCACAACGTAGGTTATAGGGGACGGGAATACCTGTGGAGATGGGCACAACTAAATAAAGAATACTGAACAATAAAAAATAACTACTTAAAAATTTCTAAAATCATATATGTCGTAAACGCTGCAAAAGAGAATTCTTCTGAGACGAATTTTCTAAAAAAATTAAACCTAGTAAATCTTTTCTAATACAACTATTTACAGAAAAGTAAAGAAGGGAGTAATCCCGGGCATTGACTTCAACTTTAGGGGCAAATCCGGGATTGTCTGGCCACTAAGACAACTTTAAGGAATATTATCATCATTCAAATTCTTTTTCCACAAGAACTTCATAAAATAGTGCAATTTGAATTATCCCCCCCCCCCTGCTACATCATATGACACGACAAAGGGGAAAAACACATTATTAATAAAAATACGATGATTATTCGTTCTCTTGTATATAATGTTACATGAAAATGTTCGTAAACGTTCTTTTACTTGGGTTAGACAAATGAGTTTATTTTTTAAATAATTACAGAGATCATGAACTATAACTTTATTAACTTCTAAAAATTTTTAAAAAGAAAAGGGGTTTAATCACATTCTAAGGAATTAAGATGAACAATTTTTAAAAATAAAAAAAAAGTGGGCAAATGGGAACTCCCACAAAACTTCAAGGTATTGAACACCAATGTCCTGCATACAAAAAACAGGAAATGGAAAGAGATAAAAGGAAGAAACGATTTCTAGATCGAAAGGTATTTTTCTCGCGACACCTGCGGATGCAATAATCTTTTCACAGGTTTCATGCGCATAAAGTATTTAATACACCAAAAACTATAAAAGAATTTCTACGATAGAGCGCTACAGATTAGCAGATTAAATGGAATTTTAAGACTGTACACATTTCATTCTCAAACTGCAAAGGACCTTATATATGTAATTCAGCAGATATATTAGTATAACTTGTATGATTTTCATTACTCAATTTATTGGATTGGATGGTTGTGTGGCATTTTCTGGCGCAAGAGCCATTTTTGGCCATACTGCGCCAAGCATATGGTTAAAACTGAGTTCAATGACGTGGATTAAAATGTTAAATGCTAAAAAAAATGTTGCTTGAGCAAGTAGAAATTTATCTATGAACTAAGGCTGCTGAATGTTAACAAAAAGAATGCAAAGTGAGTAAAAGGAACAAAATTGAATGCATGTAAAAAAGCGAATAGCCTTTAAAAAATTAAAAATATTTGGGTGGTGTTTGTCACCCACCAAGTGAATTTATTGGAAAACTAAATACAAAATCCAGTCCAGTCATAAAAATATACTAATGCAGTTAAGGTACTGAATTTTAAAATAACACTGCTTAAAACTAAAGTGAACCAAATATACCGAATTATCCTGGATAATCTCGTTTTATAATAAAACGTCCCGGATTATAAGCTTTTACTTACACATAGTTCATATTAAAAAAATTAACAAGATTTGTTTTTTTAAAAATAATATTCTGAAGAATGCTCCTTTTACAACTTTTAATATGCAGATAATAAGATCGCTCTAATAAAACCATTGTGGGTTAATCAATTTGGGAAAAAAAAGTTATAAAAAGAATATTAAAACATACTTTTAATGTTTCCTCGCCTCTTCCTGCTTTCCTTTTGCATTTTTTTTAAATATCTAAGTTCGATTTCTCAAAACTAGTAAATGATAAAGAATTATCCATCCATTCATCTATCAATGCTCTTCATTTGCTTATTTAATTTTTCAGCTTGTATTCGAGATCGTGAAAAAATCTCACGAATATAAACGGTAACAGTTTAAGTAGGTCTCTCATAGGTATAAAAGTGCTGAAATTTATTATGCCACAACATTTTTTTTCAATAATCAATGCAAGACATAAAATCAATAGAATGCCAATCTTACTCATCTGGCTTTTATTATAATGTTATTGCAAAATTATATTAAATACCACTTCTTATATATTCCAGAGTCTGACATTTTAATTTTAAAAAGAGGAAAAATCCATAGCAAAATAAAAATGCTTAGATAAAAAATATTCCATTTTTACATATATTAACTGCGCATGATACCCACGACCTGCTTAAAACTGCATTGTTTTAAGAGGACAGCGAGTGTATAAACAAAACCATTGCAGTTAAAATAAATATATTAATACTACGAGTTAACAAATAAGTTCTTAACTATTAATTGCACATTCAGAAGATGCGCATATTGCAGATAATCTGATTTACACACACACTGCCTATAAAATAAATTTAAAAAAAAATCTAATAAGCATCCAGATTTATTTTGCGCACTTCTTTGGCTTAACGAAGCGGGAAATCGATCAAAATGTTTTTCTAGCAACGACCATAAAAGATAATGCATTCCGGAGCTTATCTTTTCGGGAAATTTTTAGAGTTTCATGAGAAGGTAGAAGATAGCCTTTGGAGACCCCTACGTTAGTATCTCGGCAGAAATTCCTCTTCTAGGAACCTATATCTACACCTAGAGTTACCACCCCTCCACCCCTATTCATCAACACTAAGCACGGTATTCCAGACATGGACACAGGTCGGACATACTTTCCCTTAGGACTTCTTAGAATTTGGTAGGAGAGGAGCATAGGAAGTCTCCACTTTACATTCAAAAATAAACTAAAAAAATTACCGTGGTTTAATGTTAAAATTCGTTAGCGACTTACAGTATCCCCAAGGTATAAGTACAGAAAACAGGTATTTTTCAAACTACTAATTAAAAATGATGTGGATATTCCGATTAATTGATTTATTTTGTGACTTTTCCCTTATATAATATGCAGCAGATGAAAGATTAAATAAAAGAATTTTTATATGCCATTTCGAAACATCATCATATAAAAGATGGATTTAAAGATTTATCTGAGAAAGTATACAACAGTTCCTCGACATGTAATTTATGATTAGAATCTTGTAAATTTATAAAGGATGAGAATCTTTATGATTTTACACTATCCTTACTAGCAAAATGCTACATCAAGGAATCATTTATTTCATATACGGTGGAACTTGAATAAATGGAAGCTGACGGAACAAAATAAAACAAAAAATGGCTCACGTTAAGATTATGTTAAATAATCAATTCCAGAGACCAGAGAAAAATTCGAATTATAGAAGAGTTCGAATTAGTCAGGTATATTTCACCTTGGTGGATGATTTTCCAACACACTCAGAAAATGTAACATTACACAGAAAATGTAATTTTTAAAAAATATTCAACACTATTCAAATGCATCAATATCAACTATAGTTTTGTTGAGATCCTTCTGGTTTGTTTAATGTATGCCGCTCCCCCCTATCCGAAGGGGCGTGTCCCACAGGCGCGTAATCCGCGCATTAAAAATAAAAACGCAAATTTAAAAAAGAAAATTAAGTAAAACCTATGTCACCTATATGCTCTCTTGAAAATCTGCGTCTCATATCAGATATGCATATAAAAAATGTAAC
The DNA here is from genome assembly GCA_013235015.1 of Araneus ventricosus. Lineage (NCBI taxonomy): Eukaryota > Metazoa > Arthropoda > Arachnida > Araneae > Araneidae > Araneus > Araneus ventricosus. Next base: position 31,111 of record BGPR01003447.1, read on the forward strand.
GCAAAATGTTATACAACCGAGAGCCTGTCTATTTGTTTAAGATCTAACACAGACTCTGAAATAATATTGTCAAATATGATAAGTAAATTGGGGCTAAATATTTAGTGAATGAATTATAAAACAAATTTATTTCGTCAGTTTGATTACTAATGTGAAGAAAAAGGCCATTAAAATAAAATATGCATTAAAACAAATACTTTTTCTACTTTAACGTTTAAATAATACATTCAATTATTTTACTCTTTTTCAGAATTGTGTAACAATAACAGAAAAATTAAGTATTCATCCATCAAATAATTCAGTGCTCTTACTGTAGCATACCGAAGAATCGTTTTATGGAAGAGTATTCCACATGTAGCAAACATACATACAACGAAAAAAAGGGCAAGAGGATCAGTATCTACAAGCTAATGAGTTATAACTAGTAATAAAATTTGCTTTTTAGAACTTTTCAAAGTAAATTGGATTTTGTAAAACTGAAAATTATTTCTTAAGGGTATAAGTATTTCTTTCCTACCCAAAATCGCCGTTTTTTTTTTTTCTATTATTTTCTATTAAAGCCCATACATTTAGGATTCCAAAAATAGTTTCCTTTAGTTCCTTCGATAGTTACGGGCAAAGTTATTGCCCAAATTATGAACCAGAAGAGAAATTTTCGAAACCAAAACTAAGCCATAGAATTGTAAACAACGCATCTAATTAGCTATTTCTTTACTCTTAATGTGAATGTAAAATTTACTTTTTTAAATATAGACTTAAGTTTTATTTATTTATTTATTATTGTTTTAAACGTATCTGGCAACTGTTTCTCTACTTACGGGATATTTTACCTAAAGAAAATTTCGCTCACTCCAAACACTTATTAGGTATACTAAGTTAGTTTTATTATTCAACTCGGGCGATATAGGGCTGATAACTGTACTTAAACATCTTAATGTAAAACTTGAACCAGAAATTATTTTTTAAAAAACTACATAGAAATTGATATCGAGAGAATTAAGAAATCGAAGCGACAAGTAGAACCAAAAACAAAATTATCAAGAAAAAAATTAAAAGTTAAAAGAAAATCAAAATTAATTAAAAATTAAGTTAAAGAAGGCTTGACTTACAAATACTGTGAATTTTAAAGTTGTTGAAATATGTACAAAATTTTTTGTGGGACCTTTTTTAATTGGTTTTTCTGTAGGTATGTTGTGAACCTCAAATATAGCTTGAAAATGTATAATTATTTATTTTAGAGCTGTTTTTATTTGAAAAATTTATATAGTTTTTTCTTGTAAAAACCTGTTGCGAATACAAACTTTGGTATATCTCAGTAACTTTAAGTGGTACTCTAAATATTCTGCTACACAACACAGGTAAATGTATAACAAATATATTATTGAAACAAAAAGTGAAATATATGCATTAGAATTTGTTATAGGAAGTTTAGCGTAAACGTTAATTTTTACTAAATTTTAACCAAAAATGGCTAAAATTTCCAAAACAAATATAAAAATTTATTTAAATGGCATTTGAATTCACAGTTTTATACACCATTATAACTGAAAACATAAGTGTTGAATAACCTTAAGTCCTTTTTTTAAAAAAAATGCTCCTTAAGTCGGCACATAACAAGTTATTAAATCTAACATTAACTTCCGATTATTAAAACTGTGATCTTAAAAACACAATAAGTTTTTATATCTGCTTTATTTATCAACTAAAGAAAGAATTCCGCTACCACATCGTAAAAAGAATTATTTGTTTAACCTGAAACTTAATTCAAGTATCACTTAGGTAAAAGGCGGTGGAAATAAGCATCACTTTTAAAGTAAACGCAGTTCTCATTTGTTTTCTTAAGCAATCAATATGTATTTTTAAAAAACAACGAAGCATTCAGTATTTAAAAATTGCAAACAAGAAAAGAGAAACTGTATCACCTAACAATCTGAAATCAAACTCACCTGCAAAATTAGTTTCCATCATGTTGTTGTGGTTGCTCCTGGCAACGGTGTGTAGAACGCAGCAAAAATCGCCAAATGAAAATCTACAGCGCAGCGCTTAGGAACAAATGATATGTGACTGCAAAGTTCTATGCACCATTCAATCCTTAAATTTCACTATGTTATGTTTCAAAACACTTTTTCAAAGTTGCAAAAGATCTAATAAGATCCCGTAGAGCCATGTCAAAGTGTCAACAAAATTGTTGCTGAAGTTAAGTTTGGGATTACTACGCGTCCAGGGTTGCTGCATTGCGAAAAGGATTCCTTTGCAAGCAGACGAAAAGTGAAGACCTTTGGCATAAAATTTAGAGCGCCAACTTCGGATTCACACCGCAGAAACATAGAAAAGGTGATTTCGCGTCAAAAAGGAATAATATTCATTTTCTTGAAAAAAGTTTTTAAGAATTATTTAACAATTACAAATATCATTTTTCAAGAAAGAAATTCGTTTGGGGAATAAAATAAAACTAAAAGTTTCAATTTTAATAAAGATAACTTTAGAACCTGAAAAATATTTGAGAAAAAATACCGATACCGCTAAGAAATAATTTCCAGAAATTTCGTGTAAAAATAAAAATTTCTACTTAGGAAATTAATGTTTACAATATTAAATGTTCAATGCAATAAATTATGTTTTTGGTGTTGGCTAAATATTTGCTAACTAAAAGAGATTTATAAGAACTATAAACTTTTTTAACGGAAGGTTACAGAGAAAATTTTTTAAAAAATGCAAATGTATGTTTTTGTTTTACATGTTGCAGTTTCCCCCCCCCCCTTTTTAAGCAGGCAAATCCCATCCCGGGGGCGAATCTCGGTGTTGAATAAATTATGGAATCATGGAGAAAAAATGAATTAATATATAGAAAACGGAAAGACTCAACTCATCGAAAGAAATCTGACTTTCAAAAATCCAAAAAAATAATTGCGGTACAACTAAAATTATAGAAATAGAATAAAGCCAGAGAAAGAAAATAAGAATTGAGTGGTATATAAAAAATCGAACTAATGTACAGATATTTAAGTTCGAAGTATCTTAGTTTTACAGCAATAGTTATAATTCTTAAAATTTAGCAAAATTAATTAATTAAATTTTGATTAAAATAAAAAACAATAACATATTTTGCATTAAATAGAAAGGCGCATATGCAGCCAAATCTAACGAAATACAAAAACAAATAAAAGAAATTTAAATTAAAAGAAAACAAATTAAAAGAAAACAATGATAAAATGAAAAATAATGAAAACAATAGACGTTTTTGCGTGCAAACACAGCAGCAAAAAGTAATTGCTTCAACAGAAATTTTTTAAAAAAATACAACCAGAACTATAGAGAAACCAAAATTTACCAAT